>CAUYQG010065500.1:0-23304 GCA_963574415.1 Tarsius wallacei | reverse complement strand
TGAAAATCCTAGCTAGAGCAATCAGACAAGAGAAGGAAATCAGGGGTATCCAAATAGGAATAGAGAAGTCACATTATTCCTCTTTGCAGTTGACAAGATCCTATATCTCCAAAACCCAAGAGAACTTGTCATAAACCTCCTTTCACTGATAAAGGATTTAGCAATGTCTCAGGGTATAAAATAAATGTGCAAAAGACAGTCTCATTTCTATATAACAACCATAAACAAACAGAAACCCAAATCAAAAGCACAGTCCCATTCACAATAGTCACAAAAAAAAAAAAAAAAAAAGGAAATACTTTGGCATCTTCCTAACCAGAAACATGAAAGACCTTTACAATGAAAACTACCAAACGCTGCTCAAAGAAATCAAAGATGACAAAAACAAATGGAAACATGTTCATGGATTGGAGGAATCAACATTGTTAAGATGACCATCCTACCCAAGGCAATCCACAGATTCAATGCAATACCCATTAAATTGCCAGCAGCATTCTTCGCAGATCTGGAAACGACAATACAGAAATTCATATGGGAACATAAATGATCACAAATAGCCAAAACAATTCTCAGCAAAAAAAAAAAAAAATCAAAGTGGGAGCTATCACACTCTCAGATTTTATTATAAAGCTACAATAATCATAATAGCCTGGTATTGGTACAAGAGCAGGCATATAGACCAATGGAACAGGATAGAGATTCCATAAGCAAAACCTCAATTTCTCAACCAATTCATCTTTGACAAAGCCTCCACCACCAACCACTGGGGAGAAGAGAACCTATTTAGTAAATGGTGCTGGAAAAACTGGCTGACCACATGCAGAAGATAAAACAAGAACCCTACCTATCACCATACACAAAAATAAACTCTAAATGGATCAAAGATCTAATTGTAAAACCTCAAACTATAAGAACCTTAGAAAATGCTGGAGATACCCTTAAGGAAATTGGAACTGACAACCAATTCCTGATCAAAACCCCAAGTGTCCATGCCATAAAGGGTAAGATAGACAAGTGGGACCTCATCAAACCGACAAACTTCTGCAAAGCCAAAGAAACCATCAAAAGAGCAGGAAGACAGCCCACAAACTGTGAAAAAATATTTGCCAACTGCATGTCTGACAAAGGCCCAACATCTAAGATCTACAAGGAACTCCAATGGACTGAAAAGAAAAAAACAACAAAAAGCAAAACAGCCCCATTACAAAGTGGACAAAAGATAGGAATAGACACTTCTCAAAAGAAGTCATACAAGCAGCCAACAGATCCATAATAAATTCTCTGCCTCAGTAGTCATCAAATAAATGCAAGTTAAAACTACACTGATGTACCACCTAACCCCAGGCAGGATGGCCATCATCAATAACTCAAAAAACAGCAGATGCTGGAGAGAATGCGGGGAATAGGGAACACTTCCACATGGCTGGTGGGAGTGTAAACTAATACAACTTCTGTGGAAAACCGTTTGGCAGTTCTTAAAAGATCTAAAAATCGATCTTCCATACAACCCCGCAATCCCCCTACTGGGAATATACCTGGAGGAATTCAAATCACTCTATGAAAAAGATACCTGCACACATGTGTTTATTGCAGCACAGTTCACAATAGCAAAAACATGGAACCAATTGTGCTGCCTATTAAAAGATGACAGGATAAAAAAACGTGGTACCTATACACAATGGAATATTATGCAGCCGTAAAGAAGGACAAAATTATGATCTTCACAGCAACTTGGATGGACTCAGAGTCTGTAATACTGAGTCCATAGAAACAAAGAACTGATGTACCACCTAACCCCAGGCAGTATCATATGTTCTCACTTGTAAGAGGAACTTGAACAACTATTGTGAGACTATAAGAAAAAGATTGTCAGTAGTTGGAAACTGCTGGAGGTGGGGTGGAGGCAGGGTTGGCAGTAGTGAGAATCTGCTGGGGGGTGGAGGAACACTTCATGAACAAAGGTACCTGCATAATGAAAATTTTTATATCTCACCCTGAATTGTACCCCACCTCTTTAAAATAAAAAATTTATATTAAAAATAAAAAGAATGTCTTGGCTAGGCATAGCCCTTTGCGTTTATATATTTCCATATATATTTTAGTACTGGATTGTCAAGTTCCACACACACACACACACAAAATTGGAATTTTTATTAGGATTGTATTAAGTCTATATAGGTCAAATTGGTGAGGTTTGACTTCTTTATGATATTGAATGTTTAGTTCATGTTAATGGCACATTTTCATTTTTATTTAGGTCTCTTCTGCTGTTTTTCAATAACATTGTATAGTTTTTGGTAATGATAGGTTCCACATATTTTTCTAGACTTTCGATGCTAATGTATAAGTCACCTGTAATGAACGGCATGGTACACCACCTGAACCACTTCTCTGGGACTGGAACGCTTCCTTCGTCAGCTGTCATATGTGTTAGGGGTTGACAACACTTAGCTGAGTCTCTTCCTGGAGCTAGCCCTTAGCTAAAAAGAGCCACCTGGCTTGTTTTATGTAAAAGTTTAAAAGCTTGAGAGGGCCCCTTGTCTCAGTTTTGGACACCTTTGAAACACCATTCCAACTTCAGAGCTCCCTGTAGGATATGCTGAATCCATGTCACCAATGCATTAAAATTTTCCTGTTGCACAATCATACTTTTTTCATTCCCCATGTGTTGATTTTGAGAATACATGCCAATGAGTTATGGAAATACCTGTCTCAGAATCTGCTTCCAGAACTCAACTCAATCTGCTTCTCAGAACTCAAATAGTTGCAGTAGTTTTATAAAATTTTAATTTTCTAAATTTTTTTCCTGATTTATGGTAATGCAATTGTCTTTTGTACAATGGGATTATATTTATCAAATTTTTCTGATTTAATACATTTTAAAGTTTTATCTGTATAGTTTTGATTGTCTCTGTATGCAAACATATTATCTGTAATATTTTTTCCCTTCATTTCCAGGTATTATACAGTCTTCCCTCAGTATACACAAGGGATTGTTTACAAGACCCCCATGTATACCAAAATCCTTGCATACTCAAGTTCTTCAGGGTCTGTCCTCCATTTTCATGGGTTTCATATCCTGCAAGTACTGTATTTTCCATCTGCATTTGGTTGAAAAGTAAAGAAATTTGCCTAGAAATGGACCCACACAGTTCAAGCCGTGTTGTGCAAGGGTAAACTGTATATTTTATTTCTTTATTTATCCTTACTGATAAGTCTAGTCTCTTTAGAATATTTGGATATGCCCGGTGATGGTGGGCTTCTTTGTATAATTTTGAACTCTAGGGAAAGCTTTCAACATATCAGCACTAAGTAAAGTTTGATGTAGGTTTTATTTTTAATAACTTACTGAATTAAGGGTTATTAAAGAAGGATTAGTTCCTTTTGTCCCTAGTTTGTAATAAAAGATTTTTTTCATGAATGGGTGCTAAATATTATAAAATGTTTTTCCTGTATTTGTTGAAATCATATTTTCTTCCTTTATTCTCTTAAAGTAGTAAAATACATTATTTGATTTTCAAATGTTAATATAAGCTTGTATTTCTGAAGAATAACTCAAATTAGTGATTTTACATAATTTTTTATATAAAAATAGATTTGTTTAGCTAATTTTTTGCCTAGCATTTATTTTGCATCTATGTCCATGAGTGAGACTGGCTTATAAATTTCTTTTTCATCATGTCATTTTATTTTAGTATCAAGGTTATTTTGACCTCCAAAATAAAGTTGCAGATATTCCTCTCTCATTTATTCATCTATTGCTGTATAACAACAAAATGTAATGTTTTAAAACAATATTTATAGTCTCATGGTTTGTGTGGGCCAGGAAAGACTTAGTTGGGTTCTCTGGCTATGAGACTTTCACAAGTCTGTAGTCATCTCACAACTTACTGGGAAAAATTCACCTCAGGCTCACTCACAAGGCTGTTGGCATCATTTCAGTTTTCAATGACTATTGGATTAAGACCTCAGTTTCTCATGAGCTGTTGGTGCAGACCACTCTCAGTTTCTGGCTATGTGAACTCTCCATTGGGCAGCTCACAGCAGACAGATTGTTTTTATCAAAATGAGTAAGGAGAGAACACCTGCAAGCAAGGTGGAATTCAGTCTTTTGCAACCTAATCTTGGAAGTGATATTTCATAATTTTGCTGTCTTTTAGTCATTAAAAGCAAGTCACTATGTTCAGTCCTCACTCAAGGGGAGGGGATTCACAAATGCATGAATATCAGAAGGTAGGAATCATTGAAAGTCATTTTAGAAGCTTCCTAACACATCTTTCTTTCCCAATCACTGGAACATTTTGTTCAAGATTTGTGTTATTTCTTCCTATGTTTTTCAAGTTATCTGGTACAAAAAAAAATCCAATTTTTATTTATTTTTTAATCGTGGGAAGATTTTTAGATTCAATTTCTTTAATAGTTAAAGAAATATTGCACTTCTTTTTTTGTCAGTGTTGGTAAATGATACTTTTCAATAATCTTGATTTGACCTTTCTACATATATATTTGTCTGAATTTATTAGCCTACAACTGTTCATAATAACCTCTTTTGATATTGACTATGGGATATATAGTGATGTCTACTTTTTCATTTCTGACACTGGTTATTGGTGCCTTCAGTCACTTTCCCTTGATCAGTTTTGTCAAAAGTGTATAGTTTTATTATTTTTTCCCAAGTATCAATTATTGGCTACATTGACTTTCTTTACGTTCATTTCAATTTTTTTTTAAAAAGTGTGCCCTTTTATAGTGTTTGTATGAAATAACTTTAAAAAAATCCTCTTACTTTTCAATCTCCTATAAGATTATGTTTTAGATATGTCTTTTAAACACCATATAACTGATTTTATGAAAATTTAGGTTTAAATATACAATTTATTATATATCTCTGTCATGCTTCTTTTACTTGTCTTCTCTGGTATGCCATTTTTTAAAAAGCCAGGTTTTTAGAGACCTGAGATATATATGGCAAAATTAAACAACTTTAAATATATTTTGTCATATTTTGAGAAATAAATACATTCATTCATATAACCACCACAACCATGATATAGAACATTTCTTTTTTAAATTTTATTTTAGAGTTGTGGAGTACAAGTGAGGATTTGCTACATAAGTAGGCTGCATGCAGGTGAAGTCTGGGTTTCCACCTGGCCCTCTTTCCCCTTGGTAGTGGACCAGGTACCCTTTGTGTTGCCACATGCGCCCCTCCCTCCTATCTCTCTCCCTCCCCTAGCACTGCCCAACCTCTGCCAATCTCACTCTTGTGGTAGTGTGACTCATATTCAGGGCCTGTTTATGAGTAAGAGCATGTGATATTTAGTTCTCTGTGTCTGTGATAGTTCACTTAGTTGGATAGTCTTCAACTGTACATGATATAGAATATTATATCTTAAAAGATACCTTGTGTCCCATTGTAGTCAATCCCTTTTCCAGTCCCACAGACTGTGGCAACTACTTGCCTGGTTTCTTTCCCGATGACTTTGTATTTCTCTGAATGTCACACAATTGAAATTTTATAGTATGTAGCTTTTTTGTTTGGCTTCCTTCGCTTGTCATAATGCTCTCAAGTTTCATGCATGTTATTGCATATATCAACAGTTAGTTTCTTTTTATTGCTGACTAGTATTAGATTGTATAGACACCACAATGTTTTTTGTCACTTCTCCAATGGATGAACATTTGGGTACTTTTAAGTTTGTGCTATTGCGAATAAAGCTGCTATAGCTTTAGCATACAGGTCTTTTGTTGACATGTAGTTTAATTAATCTTAGGTAAAAATCCATAAGCTGAATTTGTGCATCATATAATAAAGGTAAATTTAATTCCATAAGAAACTGTACAACTTTTTTTCCAAAAACAATATCATTCTGTCCCCCTGCCGGCTGTGTAAGAATTCCAGTTGCTTTGCATTCTTGGTAACGCTTGATTTTTTTTTTTTCTTTTTTTTTTTGAGTTGGAGTTTCACTCTGTCGCCCAGACTGGAGTGCAGTGGCAGCTCCCGGCCACCGCAGCCTCGACCTGCTGGGCTCCGGCGATCCTTCTGCCTCAGCCTATAGGCGCGCGCTACCACGCCCAGCTAATTTTTGATTTATATTGTAGAGACGTGGTCTCGCCAAATTGCCCGGGTGGGTCTCGAACCCAAGGGCTCAGGCAATCCACTCGCCTCGGCCTCCCAAAGTGCTGGGATTACAGGCTGAGCCACTGAGCCCGCTGGAAGGCGGAGGCGGAAGGATCGCCAGAGCACAGCAGGTCGAGGCTGCGGTAGCTGGAAGCGTGCCACTGTGCTCCAGTCTGGGCGACAGCGTGAGACTCCAACTGGAAAAAAAAAAGACTTTTCTTTTTCACTAATCTAGTGGTTTAAGTTTGCATTTCTAGCCTAAGAGCCCTTCACAGCTAGCGTCCTGGAATAGAGAATAGCACCTAGTGAAAGCAATTAGTCTTCATTAATCTTCACTTAGCTATGCCCCTCAGCATAAGATAGGACCTCATATATCCAGTAGGTGCTGAGATGGCTCCCCCAAGCTGGGATAAGGAAGGCATGGACAACACTGTTGCACTTACCTTACTTTGTTTAATTTTCCAGTGAGATGGGTATTTCCATTTTACAGATGAGAAAAATGAGCTCATTTATGTAAATTTCTCCATCCCATGGAGCTGGTAGGCCGATGCATCAGCATTTAAGTTCAGGTTTTTGGGGTTTTAAAGCCCATGCTCCAGCTTACTCTGAAATTTATAGCTGATAAAAATCCCCCTCAGGATCCTTTTCTCTAGATTGAATAATATCTCTCTTTGCATCTTTATTTTCCAAGACTTGATCGAATTTACGGGTTTCCTTAATCTTCCCCTCCACCTTAGCCATGTCACTCCCTGTTTTTATAGATATTATTGAATAAATAAATCCAAATTTCTTCCATAGTGACAATTATTGTCACTATTATGTCAAGTTGCTCTTATTGGGCCTACTGAATCTGAGTAAATGGAACGTGAGATTGTAGGCTGGGTTGGCACAGGATGTTATAATGTAGCTTATTGTTCTCTGAGGATTCATGGGTGTATAACCGACACCAAAGTAGGCCAACTACATTTATGACCAGTCTCTTCCAAAAAAGATGCTGAAAGTGCTTTGCTTCAATAATGCACATTCTTAGCTGGGCTCGGTGGCTCAGCCTGTAATCCTGTGCTTTGGGAGGCTGAGGTGAGTGGATTGCCTGAGCCCGTGGGTTTCAGACCTGCCTGGGCAAGCGAGACCTCATCTCTACAATAAATCAAAAAAAAAAAAAATTAGCTGGGCATGGTAGCGCGCGCCTGTAGTCCCAGCTACTTGGAAGGCTGAGGCGGAAGGATCGCCGGAGCCCAGCAGATCGAGGCTGCGGTGGCTGGGAGCGGCCACTGCACTCCAGTCTGGGCGACGGAGTGAGACTCCAACTAAAAAAAAAATAATGCACATTCTGTAATAATTTAACATTTAGTACTCACACATTGCCATTCAACCATCTAAACAAACATGATTCAGTTTAGAGGGGTTTTGTTTTATATGATCAGTCCATGCTCCTGCAAACTGATGGTGGTGGTTAACTCTGTGTTGATGTTCACTGTCCTGTAAAGTTTACTCTTGAGTTTTGAGTTACATTAAGAATTTGGAGATTTTGTACATTTTCTTCTATTTAATATATTGGTAATTTGTCTTACCTCTTTTAGCTAAAGTTAAATGGTCAAATTATATGGTATCTGTTGAGATCTTTTGCTATTCTTTGATATTTGTTTAGAATAGGTCACTCTAAATGAGACATACCTTTTTTTTTTTTTTTTTTTTTTGAGCGGGAGTCTAACTCCATCACCCAGGCTGGAGTGCAGTGGCACGCTCATGGCCGCCCCAGCGTTGACCCGCTGGGCTCCGGCGATTTTTCTGCTTCAGTCTTCCGAGTCGCCGGAACTACAGGCATGCCCTATCATGCCCAGTTTATTTTTGATTTATTGTAGAGATGAGGCTTCGTCAAGTTGCCTGGGCTGGTCTCGAATCTGCAGGCTCAGGCAATCCACTCGCCTCAGCCTCCCAAAGTTTTGGGATTCACCGAACCTGGCTGAAACATATCTTGAGAAAAAAAGCAAGAGGTAGTTTCTAATAGGTGCACATTTTGGCATGTATTGTTGGTAACAGATAAAGTTGCAGTTAACTAAATTTTGAACTAGAGGGCAAGTTATGCAAGTACTAAACTCGGTAGGACAGAGAAATTTGAACACAATTTTTATTATTTGGTCAGCTAATGTATGAAGAGCAAAGCTAGAATATAAATGAAATGGAGTAACATTTAAAATTTCAACTGTGCTGTTCTCTTTTGCCTTCCTATGATCTCTGACCTGAATTACCCTAAGCAACTAGCTACCTGGAGGGTTGAGGTGGGTAAGTGAGCAAAGATGATAATATGTTAGGGAAGGACACCAAAAATAGACCAATAAAATGTTCAGCCTTCCTTATTCCATCATAAGATCATGCAGCAGAAACATGGTGCTAGGATTTTGTCTTGAAAGAGAATTTTCCCATTTCTTTGATCTCCTCCTTCATCAGACCCATAACCAAGTGCAGAGGATTCAGTTTATTGAGCTCTTCTGTGGTATAGAGGAGATACAGCAGCTGCTATTAAGGATTGGTGGGGGTTTGGAAGAGGATATCTGTAAAGAAGGAAAAAGAACCTTACCCTTTTCTATTCAAGAAATTCTTATCCCAAGAAGTTTGTGGGCAGGATAAGAAAGAGTCAACTTATTAACTACCTTCTCCATGTTATGACATATGTATCCAAGTACATACAAACATATATGTCTCAGCTCATTCAATCCTCACAATAACACTATGAGATGAATTGTTATTTGATTCCTGTTTCACAATAGAAGAAACTGGGACACAGAACCAGTAAATAACTCATCTGAGATCATGCACTGAACGAGCAGCAGAGTTGAACTGGGCTGTTGAGCCCATCCAGGTCCAAAGGGATGGGTAGTGAGGATAACATGAGCAAAGAGGTCACACAGCTTTCCGTCCTGCTATCCGTTCAGGACTAAGACATCACCCCTGGGCCTTATCTTGTGCTGAGCCTTATCTTGCGTCAGCCTCAGGCGTAGCCACAGCAATGCAGCCGTATAGTGTGGTCAGAAGAGGGAGGTCTTATGAGTAATTTTCGGGAGCCGCCCTCAGTCGCCTGTAGTGAGAAGTTAGACTGAGAACAGTGGGCCCACACGGGCCACGATCCTGCCTCTGGAGCGGGGGTTTGTGGACCACCAGGCCCGCATACTGAAAGGAGGTTGTGGTTGTTAGGTAGAGAGCTGTAGTCAGTGGGAGCAAGGATGAGACGGGGTTAATCAAGGTAAAGTACGAGGGGCTGACAAAACCGAGAGAGGCTGAAACACGAATCCTGCCTCCACAGAGTGAAACTATGCAGCAGGGCAAACAGCATCCAGGGCAAACAGCACCCAGGAGCCACAGGCGTTGCCATGGAGACCTGGCGAAGGAAAGAACATTGCACTGAGGACACTGGCTCTTTCCTTTTCCAGGCGAGCTCAGAAGCCTTATTCCCCACCCCTACCACAATGTACCATATGCCATGATGGGGAGAAGTGCAGGGGAGCGGGGCTAGCGAAGGAACTCAGTGATGTTTTTCAGATAGACTGAATATTTTCTCACATGAAGTCAGCACTGTTCGATGAGATTAATGTTTAGCTTAATGTAGTTGTTTTCCTATTAACTAGTAGAGGTGGGACTAAGTCAGAGAGTCAGATTAAGCATAGAACTATAAAGAATTTTCATTTTCTCTTCACATTTGAGTTACAGTGGGGGCTACATTTTATAAACCTACTACAAAATATGGCTAACAACAAAAGGAAGAAAAAGGAAAAAAATGTTGTCAACCATATCAATGAAAAAGTCATGTATATAATAACCAAAAAATAAAGAAAGGAGATGGAATTACTGAAAGAGGATAACAGGATAATAATAACCTTATTGATGGTAGCCAGTTATATTAGGATCTAATTTAACAGAAAAGAATTTGGAGACATTAATGTCAGTGTTCCCTAGCTGTTACAGCAATGTATATGGCAGTAAAAAACAAAAACAAATACATAAATACTCTGGCTAAGACGGAAAAAAATGAAAATTACAGGGGAAAAAATATCAATTTCAGTGTCTCAGTAGGCTGTTCTAAGGCCACCCAAATTCTTATTTGTCAGCCTGTACTGTTTTTCCTCCCCATTGCACTTCTGGGTCTAGGCCAGCGGGTGGTGGGTGGAGGGAGAATAGTCCCTGGTTGCGCTGTTTCCTTAGCTCTCAACTGCCTCGTATCATTCTACCCTTGCCTTCCTGTGCCTGCTGCCCCACTTTGCTCAAGCCCTCACTTGCTCTTACTCGAGCTGTTGTGAAGGCTTCCTAGTTGCTCTTGTCTCCTACAGTCTCTCCCTCCTCTAACCTGTTCTGTAAAACTTTGCCAGATTCATCTTCCTGAAGCATGGTTTTCATTACATCCTCCTCGGACACAAAATCTACAGCATTTCCTTCAAATGGCTTTCATTGGGCTACTGAATTGGATAAACACATCTTCCTGTGGTAAGCAATGTGCTTCAAAATAAGACCAGAACAACTCTGCTACTGAAGGTCACAATATTTCTTTTTTTGGGAAACTTTGTAGTTATAATAGGGCTTGTTCCTTTTCCTCCTAGAGGATCTATCTATAGTTTTAACCATTCAATAATTATAGAGATATAGATAATCAAACAAGTCAGTGGTGGGAGAAAATAAATTGAGGAATATAACCATGTGATAAGATTAGGTGAATGCAAGTGGGACCTCAGAAGAAGAATAATATAACTAGAGAGGAAGTCTTTTGGAGTTTCTAGATGGAGATGCCCGCTCAAGAACTCTGGCTCATCTGGAAGGCTGCAGAAATGTACAAGGGTTAGTCACATGGAGGATATCTTAATCTAAATCCACTTGATCTCAATATTCCTCCTCCTCCTTGTTATTGCTCTCTCTCTCAACATAAGTGAACTCAACCATGTAAACCACCGGGACAATCATGACAGAATATTTCCATCACCCCTAAAACTGCCCTTCTGTCTATTTGAAGCTAATTACCTCTCTGACTCCTCTCCTGCAAGTGCTGATCTGCATTCTCTCATCTAGTTTTGCTTTTTCTAGATTTTATATACCTAGAATCATACTGCATATATTCTTTTATGTTGGGCTTCTTTATCATAGCATAATGCATTTGAGATCGTAGAACATATTTTTATGTAAGTTGAAAACTGTTGTTTTGATATGTCTTCTGCTAGATATTCTAGTTCATCACTCTTAAGTTCTACATTCTATAAAGTCCTAGGATACAGACACAATTCAGCCAAGTCATCACTACTGTATAACAAGTTTGCCCTTTACTCCAGTTTCTAATACCTTATTACTCATTTCTGTCTGAGGCCACATCAGAATGGCCTTAACTGCCCATATTTTTACTAACACTCCGGTCATGACCATTTAAGTAATTTCTAAGAAGTTCCAGGCTTTTCCTACAGCTTTCTCTTCCTCTGAGTCCTCATAAGAATCACCTTTAATGCTCTATTTATGGCAATACAGGCTTCTTCTTGTCTGCTCCTTCAAACTCTTCTGCCTTATCCCCATTACCCAATTTCTTTTTTCTTTTTCTTTTTGATTTTAAATTTTTTTATATTAAAGATGTGGGGTACAATTCAGTGTTAGGTATACAAATGTTCATTATGCAGGTACCCTTAGTGATAAGGTGTGCCCCCCCTGCCCTGGCAGATACCCACTACTGCCAATCCCACTTCCATCCCACCCCTGGCAGTATCCTGCTACTGCCAATCCTTTTCTTATATATTATGATAATTGCTCAAGGTTCGCTTATGAGTGAGAACATGTGATACTCAGTTCTTTGTTTCTGTGATAGATTGCTTAGTATTATAGACTCTAAGTTGATCCAAGTTGCTGTGAAGTTCATAATTTTGTCCTTCTTTGTGGCTGCATAATATTCCATCGTGTATATGTACCACATTTTTTAATCCAATCCTCTTTTTTTTTTTTTTTTTGAGTTGGAATCTCACTCTGTCGCCCAGACTGGAGTGTAGTGGCAGCCCCTGGTCACGGCAGCCTCAACTTGCTGGGCTCTGGCGATCCTTCTGCCTCAGCCTTCCAAGTAGCCAGAATTACAGGCACGCGCTACCACGCCCAGCTGATTTTTTGATTTATTGTAGAGATGAGGTCTCACCAAGTTGCCCAGGTGGGTCTTGAACCCGCGGGCTCAGGCAATCCACTCACCTCAGCCTCCCAAAGCGCGGGATTATAGGCTGAGCCACCGAGCCCGGCTCCTAATCCTCTTTTGATGGACAGCACGGTTGGTTCCTTGTTTTTGCTATTGTGAATAGTGCTGCAATAAACATATAAGTGCAGGTATCTTTTTTATAGAGCGATTTGAGTTCCTCCAGGTATATTCCCAGTAAGCGGTTGTAGGGTTGTATGGAAGGTTGATTTTTAGATCTTTTAGGAACCGCCACACTGTTTTCCACAGAAGTTGTATTAGTTTACACTCCCACCAACAGTGTGGAAGTATTCCTTTTCCCTGCATCCTCTCCAGCATCTGTTGTTTTTTGAGTTATTGATGATGGCTATTGTGAATGGAGCTAGGTGGTATCACAGTATGATTTTAATTTGCATTTCTTTGACTAGTGAGGCTGAGCCTTTTTTCATGTATCCGTTGGCTGCTCTTATGTCTTCTTTTGAGAAGTATCTAGTCATATCTTTTGCCCACTTTGTAATGGGAGTGTTTTTTTTTTTGGCACATTTGAGTTCCTTGTAGATCTTAGATGTTAGGCCTTTGTCAGATATACAGTTGGCAAATACTTTTTCCCAGTCTGTGGGCTGTCTCCCCACTCTCTTGATGGTTTCTTTGGCTTTGCAGAAGCTTGTCAGTTTGATGAGGTCCCATTTGATTATCTTATCTCTTATGACATGAGCGCTTGGAGTTTTGATCAGGAACAACAGAAGTTTATTTGGCTCACAGTTTTGGAGGTTGAGAAGTCCAAGATCATGGTGCTAGTATCTGGTGAGCAGCATCCTATGGTGGAAGGTGAAAGGTGGAAGTGGGATCATAAGATAGAAAGAGGAAATCAGGAAAACAAGCAATTCTTTTATCAGGAGCCCACTACTGTGATAACTAATGGATGGCATTAATCCATTAATGAGTGCAGAGTCCTCATGACCTAATCACCTCTTAAAGGTCCCACCTCTTACTAGATCACAGCTGTTAACATTGTTGCATTGGGAATCAAGTTTCTAAAACATAACCTTTTTTTTTTGTGGAACACAGTCAAACTATGGCAGTCCTTTTGGATGGGGGTATATCTATTTCCTTCTTTTTTTCTTACACCTGTTGGCTGGAATGGGAACTTGGTAGCTGGAGCTGAACCATAAGGTGATTTGACAATGGAAGCCATGTCAGGCGGGACATAAAATAGAAGAGTTCTACTGAATTTTACTTGAGAGAGAAATAAACCTCTATTTGTTTTTAAAGGTTTTTTTTTTTGCATTTTTTTAATCATTCACAGATGAACTTACATATATTTAATACATTAGTCTTTTATTATAACTCACCCTTAAACTTTGAAACCCTAACTTGCCAAAGGGACAGTACCCCAAAACTAAGTGCTACTAGAAGATAATCCCTTTTTGTTGTCCATGAAATGTAGCCAAAAATAAATATCCTTGATACTGTTTCTGTTCTTCAGGTAAAGGACATGTTTATGTTCTATCTGCAAGGTAGAAGATTAAATTTTAATAGTTGAGGATATGTCCAGCCTAATGAGTTTGCAATTTAAAGACTTGGGAAACTTGGCCATAACATAAGACAAGTTATTCTTCTCTATATAAATGTCATCTAATCACATAGCTAGTTCTTCACCTAGGTCTGTAGATTGAACATTCTCCATGTATTCCAAAAGATGTTCTAAGATCCTTTTGTATAAGAAAACGACCTCAACTCATATTTCTTGAACCTTTAAAGGAAGATCATTCAAGTTTTGTTCAACTGTTTCTTTACTGCGGTGTAAGTATTAAAATACCCTCTCCAAGATCTTGATGTTTCTCAAGATCAAATGAATAACACAGAGATTAAAGGCGTAAGAGATCAGCCCTACTGAGTCTTGATTTGGACCAGCAAAAGGAGTGGATCGTGCAGTATTCTATAAGCTACTCAACTTGTGTGCCTTACCACTGGCCCTTAAACCAGGTCACCTTTTTGAACACTACTTTCCTTCTTAGTCTATCCACTATATGTATCCTCTTTCATTCATAAATGAGAACTATACATACAAAACTGTATTAAAAATCATGTAGGAAGCCCATAAATCTCTCTAGTTCTTTGAGTGTCTGACTATGTGACTTGAACCTTATTTTTTACCTTTGGACCATCTGAATTGTGTACCTTTTACTCTCTCCTAATATTTAAGCCATTAGTTGCTTTATGTATTTTTGTATGTCTCCCTCTCCTTTATGCAACACTTCAGGTAAGAGCTTTCCACACTAAATTTGCCTATGGAATAAAACCCTGCCCCTGATGGCTAGGAGGGCATTGGTGTTGGAAAGAACTGGTTGCCCAATTAACGAGTAAATCAGATACAACTTGTAAACTATTGAGAGAGTTTCTTTGAGACATATAGTACCATTATTACTTCTATAACATATACATTTTGCCCAGTTTCATTTCTGCAAACCCAATACCAGTTCAATTTATATAATATATGCTTGCCTATCTCAACTATTCTACATGTGTTCAATATCTAATGTTTTTCTCTCTGTGTAAGAGGAAAGGACAAGATTTGCCTGAAATAGTAGCGTCTTAGTCTGTTCAGGTTTCCTTTTGTTTTTTTGTTTTTTGTTTTTGAGTTGGAGTCTCACCCTGTCACCCAGACTGGAGTGCAGTGGCATGCTCCTGGCCATCGCAGCCTTGATCTGCTGGGCTCCGGCGATCCTTTCTGCCTCTGCCTTCCAAGTACCCAGAACTACAGGTGTGCATTACCACACCCGGCTAATTTTTTATTTATTGTAGAGATGAGGTCTTGCCAAGTTGCCTGGGTGGGTCTTGAACCCGTGGGCTCAGGCAATCCACTCGCCTCAGCCTCCCAAAGTGCTGGGATTTTAGCCTGAGCCACTGAGCCCGGCATGTTCAGTTTTCTATAACAAAAATACCATACAACAGGAATTTATTTATCAGTTTCTGGAGACTGGGAAGTCCAAGGTCGTGGTACACACAGATTTGGTGTCTGGTGAGAACCTTCTCCCTGGTTCATAGTTGGCTGTTTTCTCACTGTCTTCACATGGAAGAAGACACAAGGGAGCTCTCTGGGGTTTTTTTTTTAAATAAGGGCACCAATCCCATTTATGAGGGTTCTTCCCTCATGACCTAAACACCTCCCGAAGGCTCTACCTCTAAATACATTAGGGATTGGGTTTCAACATGTGAGTTTGATGGATGGAAGAAACACACTCAGTTTATAGCAAGTAGGAATTAAAAGATGCATGTATTAACTGGGCACAGTGGCTCACACCTGCAATCCTAACCTTTTGGGAAGCTGAGGAAGGAGGATTACTTGAGGTCAGGTGTTCAAGATCAGCCTGGGCAACATAGTAAGACTCTGTCTTTACAAAACAAACAAACAAACAAACAAACAAATTAGTTGAATGTTGTGGTACTCACATGTAGGCCCAGCCATGTAGACCCAATTACTTGGGAGGCTGATGCAAAAGGATCATTTGAACCCAGGAGTTTGAGGCTGTAGTGAGCTAAGATCGTTCCACTGGACTTCAGCTTGGGCAGCAGAAGGAGATCCTGTCTTAAAAAAAAACAACAAAACACCCCACCCCAAAAGGTGCATATCTATATGGACAGGGGCTCTTTTATATATATTTCAGTGGCCCTTTGCTGAATCTGTACCTGTGGTTTGTGCATTATTTTTGTTTTCTTATTTCTCTTTTGGAGTCAGATGGGCTTCCTTGAGGAACGTCCTTTTATTTGGCAAATGCTTATTTTCTTTTCAATGTTCGTCATCTGAATTCCTACATCTTCCTATACTCCCTTTGATATTTTTAAATGTCCTGTGCTCTTTCCTGCCTTTTTTTGCCTTTAAAAGGCTTTTTAGCAATTTATGAGTCTTGGCCTTTCTTATAGCAATAGAATTTGGATTATTTTTATAACTACCTTACTCATTGATACTTTTCTTTCCAAATAATTTATTTTTCAGTTTTGGGCAATTTTATTTCTGTCTGTGGGATCTACCTGGTTGAATTAATAGGCACCTCGACTCCAAGCATCCTTCAACACTCAGAGAAATCAGTTAATGAGATTAGGATTGAAGAGTGGAGATCTTTCACAAAGGAAATCCTAGAGACTCTGAATTCTTTTATTTGCACATTTGCTTGCTTTTATCTTTTAGCTGACCAGGCACTCAGTTTTGCAGCAAAGGTAATTGTCTCTCAAACATAAGGTTACTTTCCCTCTTTATTTGCTATTTTAACCCGTAATCAAAGACTGTATTGTAAGGATCAGTATGTTTATTTAGATATCTTCGGGCCTTAGACTTTTAGAACTAGAAGGTATGTTGGCAATCATCTAGTTCAAAGGGTTATTGCATAATGTTGTAATCTTTTTCTCTCTTTTACTATTTGTTACAACCAGACTCTTCATCTCTGTAATAATTAGCCAGTTTGGCAAAAGTTAATTGGAGGAAATTTTTTTTTTTTTTGAGTTGGAGTCTCACTCTGTCATCCAGGTTGGAGTGCAATGGCACACTCATGTGTGCCTTGACTTGCTGGGCACAGGTGATTCTTCCACTTTAGCCTTACAAGTAGCTGGAACTACAGGTGTGCACGACCATGCCTGGGTAATTTTTTGATTTATTGTAGAGATGAAGTCTTGCCAAGTTGCCCAGGCTGGTCTTGAATGCCTGGGCTCAGGCAATCCTCTTGCCTTGGCCTCCCAAAGTGCTGGGATTACAGACATGAGCTACTGTGCCCGGCTGGAAATTAAAAAAAAATATATCAAAGTATAACTCACAAATGGTAAGTAGCAAAAATAATTAAGAGTACCGTGAAAGTAAAACCTTAATTCAGAAGGTACTTTATCAGCGTGCTTGTCTAAAGTTGGTGATGAGTCAAGTATGGTCTGATAATTGGGAAGGTACAATGATTGAATACTTAGTTTGTATTTAATTATAGAGGGAACATTAATCTCCATCAAAACAAGTGTTTAAGCTTCATAAAAATTCAGAGAAAGAAACTCTTTCCCAATGGCCCATAACTGTTACCTTAAATATGGGGAGTACTCACATGGAGGCCCTGCCTACATTCCTGTTTGCAGGCACTCTTTAGAAAATAAATGGAAGCAGTATAATTAGAAGATCAGAATTACATAACAGAGACACAATGACCTCTTAAGCATTTTTATGATCATCAAGAAATATTCTTCTATTCACTCAAATAATATTCATAAAGATGTCAAGTTTATTGTGTTTTCTCAGGCCAAACAGAGATATTCTCCCCATGTTTTCAACTGTCAGAGACTGAAGCTGAAAATAAATCATAGCTAATTATTATTGTTTTTTGAGATGAGGTCTTGCTATATTTCTTAGGCCAGTCTTGCATTCCTGGCCTCAAGCAATCCATCTGTCTCAGTCTTCGGAGTAATTGGGACTACAGGTGTGTACCACAATACCCAGCTCCTGGCTAAAATTTCAAACCAGGTGGAATTTCATAGTCAAAGAGCAGGTTTTTGTATAGTTTTGAGTGAGTCCATTAGCTTCAACTGGTTCAGGGGGATTGATAAATTAGAGGGAGAGATGAAGGAAAGGAATAAAAGTTGTTTTGCATATTAACATGATGCACTGATTCTACTATGAGAATTTGTCTTTTCAAATTACGGGACCTTCAGAAAAAAATTTCTTGCATCATCGTGGTCTATTTATTCTGTCTTTTAGAATTAATGTTTGTCTTTAAGGTGTGTGTGTGTGTGTGTGTGTGTGTGTACTTGTGCTTATTTTGAGTTCAAAATTTCTTGACTGAAAATCAAGGGAATAAGCAGTTGCTAAAACTCATCCTGCTGGAGGATCTGGAAGAAAAATAGATTTAGAAAATCCATACCATCTTTGGACCACCATGCAAAATTTGGAATGTCAAAAGATAAAGCATCATCCTTCTGAAGCATCTGCTCTTACCACCTTGGGTAATAATCTGGGCCTGTGGCTCTTAAACTTGAGTATGCATCAGAATCACCTGGAAAACTTGTTATAACACAGATTGTGTAGGTCTCACTCCAGAGAAGTTTCCAGGAGATGCTGATGCTGCTTGTGTGGGCTTCACAATTTGAGAACCACTGATCTGGTCTAATTAATTCAGGTATGAAGAAAGAACTTGCTAGAGAGAAAGCTGTGTTCTAAGAAAAGAATAATCTCTCTTGGCAGGGGGAAAAACTTTCTGAAGGATAGCTGGATGTTTAAAAAATGTTGCATCATTTAAGCAAGAGTTTAATTCTATAGTTGAAGTTTCAAGGGGTGGCTTGACTTTCTAGGTCATCTTAAACATACAGAAGAAATTTTTCTTTCTTGCAGGAGAGGTCTTGAAAAAATAAATTTTATATGGTTCTAACTGTTTACACTTGAACATAATCCTGGAGATCATGCAACATAGACTTATTGCTCTGCTGTTGGAGCCCCAAATACTGATTTGACCCTCACTATTACATAGGTTCTGGTGAGATTTTTAAAAATGATTTTTTTTGGTAGAGATCAGATCTCTCTATGTTGCCCAGGCTGGTCTAAAATAATTTTTTTTGGGTAGAGATCTTATCTTAGTCCGCTTGGGTTGCTAAAAAAGAAAACACCATGAACTAGGTGGTATATAAACATAGAAATTTATTTCTCACAGTTCATAAGACTTGCAAGTCTATAATCAAGGTGCTAACAGATTCAATGTCTGGTGAGGGTCTGCTTTCTGGTTCATAGATGTGAACTTTTTAGCTGTGTCCTCACATGGTAGAAGGGGCAAATGAACTCTCTGGGGCCTCTTTACAAGGCCACTACTCCCATCAGTGAGGGAATCTGCCCTCATGGCTTAGTTACCTTCCCAAGGCTCTTTCAGCTTATTTTGGGGGGACATAAACATTTAGCCCATTATAGTTAGTCTGGCTTTATTTCCAGTTATTTTAGCATAGTATGTTGGAATAGGGCCAGGGATATCTTTTTTGAAAAAAATTCCCAGATGATTATGATGGACAGAAGTGTAAAGTACTAAATTAGAATAACCTTTTACCCAGTGTATCCAGACTCATCCAAATATCTGCATAGGGGGAATGTATATTTTCTCTAGAATCACCTACTTTATTGTTAGACTAGTTGTGTGTTTAAAAAGTTCCTTTTTATGCCGAATCAAAATTTGTCCTTAAATCAGATTCTTTTTTGACCATCTTTTGGTTCTAGCCTTGCTTTTTATGCAGTAAAGTAAAACAAATCATATATTATTTCTCATGGCAATTATTTGTGGTTTCTCCTAGACATTTTTCAAGAGGCTACCTGTCCATGATTTAGTCAAATGTCTGTTTAAAACATAATTTACAGATCTTCTACATTCATGTTATGCTTCAGTTTGTCAAAGTTCCATTTTAATATCTGGAATTTAGAATTGAAAATGGTGGACTATTCCGGTTTAGAAATCTAGCAATTGGACATTTCTTAATATAACTTGAGATTGTATTGGCTTTTTTGGAACATATCATACTGTTGAATCATACAAAACTTTCAATTAACTGATTTTCATAAATCTTGTGTGTGTTTGTGTGTGTATGCACACACATGTACCAATAAGGCAAGGCAAATTGTCCCTAATTTTTCTGGGAAAGGTTTAATAAGACTTGCCTACTCTTTGCAGATAAACCAAGGATACTCCAAATATATACACATACATACACACACACAGAGGAGTTGGAGAAATTTTCATGAGGACCAATAAGCCAGCTGGAGAACAAAGAGATGAAAATCTTAATCATTTTTATTTTTAGTTAAAAAAGTAAGAAAATACTCAATGGAAGAAATAGTTCTAATTGAAGTTTATTGATAAAATAGTCATTGAGGGTGTCTAAAGAGATAGTAACAATGTCTCTTGGTTGCTTTATCCACTGGTTAGTTTTTAGTACTCTTTGTGCCACACTCCATTTATGCAACTCACCTAATACCTGTGGCTTCACTTGCCTCACTGAGTCTTAGAAAAGTTCATTCAATACAGAGCCCCAGCTCTTCTGCTTCATGTTCTAGACCATTTCTCATTCCCTAGATTAAAGTCTGGATTCTTTTTTTCACAGTGGAGTCTCCACTCTGGCCATCACAGAAGGATGCACAGTATTTCCTGTGCCCAGGTGTAGCCTGGCAGAAACCACAGGAGATCTGCCTGCTATGTCTGAATTTAGAGGAAGTGCTACCTAGTGGTGCATGGGCCATGTAAAAACTAGTAAGTTCAGGGGAATTAATGCCTCTGGGGCAAACTTCGACCAATGAGAGAGAAGATAAGGAGGAGCCAGCAGATAGATTTCTAGCCTTACTTCTATACCCAATTAACTATTTGAAAAGTACTAGATCCATATGTTTTCTTCAGACATCCTTAGTGATTGAGCAATGGACGTGTGAAGTACTGTTAGGCTCAACAATGCACCACCTTACAATGTGTTCTCTATTTCCCATAGAGGAAAAGGATATCATGTTAAATTCAGGAAACTTTCCCTCCTCACTTTTGATACCTACTTTCCTTTCTCACTTTTGATGCCTTGGTGTTATATTCTTCAATAAAGAATTTGCCTGATAGTCTGTTTTCTAGGGAACCTGGACAAATGTCAGTATGTCAGTAGCATTTGGCAAAGGTGATCACTCCTCTTTGAAACACATTCTTTCTTGGCTTTCAAGACCAACAAAACACTCTCCATATTTTTCTCCTATATCACTGCTTTTCAGTCTGTTGCTAGTTTTTCTACATCAACCTGACCTTTCTTTTTTTTTTTTTGAGTCAGAGTCTCACTCTGTCACCCAGGCTGGAGTGCAGTGGCATGCTCATGGCCACAGCAACCCTGACCTGCTGGCCTCAAGTGATTCTTCTGCCTCAGTCTTCCAAGTAGCTGGAACTACAGGCATGCACCACCATGCCTGGCTCAACTTTTAATATTATAGAATCCAAGGGTTCAGTTTTTTGAGCTTTACGTTCCCCCTCTATATAATAAAAATTTAATATCTAATTATCTATTCACCTTCTACATTGGAAGTTTCTTGAATTTAACATAATAAGTTTCTTCTCCTATTTTTAAAGAGTTGGTCTCATTCCTGTTTGCTAATGTGAATTCCACTTAGCTAAACCCACCAGGAAGTCGCCTCTGACCACAGCTCACAGGTGGTTCTTCTTTCTCAGAAGTTCTATTGCCTGAATTATTTTCTGTAAAACTTGATACTTATATGCAGGATGCTTTCTCCTCCAAAGTTAAAAGACATGTACAGTTGTCCCTCTGTATACAGGGAGGATTGGTTCCAGGGTCTTCTCAGATCCCCAAATCCTCGAAAGCCCAACTCCCTGATATAAAATGGCATTGTATTTGCATATAACCCACACACATCCTTCTGTATACTCTAAATCATCTCTAGATTACTTGTAATACCTAATGACAATGTAAACACTATATAGATAGTTGTTATATTAAAAACAAGAGTTGGTCATCTTTCATGTGAAAAGGAAATGAAAAGAATGAACTCTAAAAGAAAGCAAGTAAAAAGAAAAAATAGAGTTAAAACTGTACAACCTAGGACCATGAATTTAGGAACTGGGAAAGAATATGATACAATCGTTTTGATTTTTTGAGAGAAAAATTTGTTTCATACAGCAATTTTGCTATTCAGATTAAAATTTTAGTACTCCCCAAGCATTAAGGGGAAGCGTGAAGTCTGCCCAAGAAGAGTAAGTGGTGGGGGACATTGGCTATGATTAGGCTTTTCTTTTCTGTTTTGTACCAGATAGACTCAGTGAGGATCTATCTTTTCAACTTGTCAGTATAAATTTGTGGTGTTTTATTCCTGAGGGAAAAATCTGTCACAAATAATAATATATGGTGTGTAGAATCACATATACAATGTAGTGTAAGCAATAAGTGAATGACCATCTCGCCTAACTTCAATAGAAGCATAAGTCCAATATCTTGGTCAAGTTCATATACAGTACAGTAAAATTACTTGTAATTTCATTACCTACAAATTTTACTGAGAATCTTATATGCAAGTTCTCAATCATTACTTCAAAGCTTCCTTCAGGTTTATTTCCTATATTCTTCTCAGACACCACCATATTTTAGTACGTGTTGTCTTTCTTTTGCCATATCACAACAATGAATTATCTCTTTTAGGGGTTTCAAAAGTAAATGAGGACAAAGTATTCCTTCTCTGTGTAAGTCACCTATTCTAACCTTTTGTGGGCCTAATGTTTGGAATTGTGGTTTGGCACCACCTGAAAACAAAGAAGCAAATCAAGAAATAAGGTGCACACTATCTGTGCTTTCTCTCTCTCTCTTTTTTTACTAAAAATATGTCAGAGTACAATTCAGGGTTAGGTATACAAACATTGATTATGCAGGTACTTTTATTGATGAGGTATGCCCCTCCCTCCCCTAGCAGTTTCCCTCAACTGCCAATCCCACCTACCCTCCACTGACAGTTTCCCACTACTGCCAATCCTTTTCTTATAGTATTATAATTGTTAAAGGTCCACTTATGAGTGAGAACATATGGTACTCTGTTCTTTGTTTCTGTGATAGATCACTGAATATGATTGACTCTAAATCCATCTAAGTTGCTGCGAAGTCCATATGTTTGTCCTTCTTTATGGCTGCATAATATTCCATTGTGTATATGTACCACATTTTAAAAATTCAGTTCAGTTTCGATGGGCAACTTGGTTGGTTCCATGTTTTTGCTATTGTGAAAAGAGCTGATACAAACATACTCATGCAGGTGTCTTTTTTGTAGAATAATTTGAGTTCCTCTGGGTATATTCCCAATAGGGGAATTGCTGGGTCATATGGAAGGTCAATTTCTAGTTCTTTCAGAAATCACCACACTGTCTTCCAGAGAGGTTGCAAGTTTGCATTCCCACCAGCAGTGTAGAAGTGTTTCTTTTTCTCCACATCCTTGCCAATATCTATTGTTATTTGTTTTATTAATGATGGCCATTCTTAC
>CAUYQG010065498.1:0-14257 GCA_963574415.1 Tarsius wallacei | reverse complement strand
CATAAAAAGAATAAAGTCTTCTCATTTGCAACAACACATATGTAACTGGAGAACATTATGTTAAGTGTGATAAGCCAGGTACAGAGAGATAAATAACGCACATTCTCACTCACACATGGGAGCTAAAAAAAAATGAACTCATGGAGATAAGAGAGTAGAATGATGGTTACCAGTGTTTGGGAATTATTGTGGGGAGGAGGAAATAAAGAGGGGATGGTTAAAGGGTATAAAAATACATTTAGAGGCTGGACGCGGTGGCTCATGCCTGTAATCCCTTTGGGAGGCCAAAGTGAGGGAATTGCCTGAGCCTATGGGTTCAAGAACAGCCTGAGCAACTTGGAGAGACCTCATCTATACAGTAAATCAAAAAATTAACAGCAGGTTACTTGGAAGGCTGAGGCAGATCACCTGAGCCCAGCAGGTCGACACTGGGGTGGCCGTGAGCATGCATGTCATTGCACTCCAGCCTGGTTGATGGAGTGAGACTCCAACTCAAAAAATAGATATATATACGTTTAGATAGGAGTAAGAACTAGTATTCAGTAGCACAATAGGGTGGCTATAGTTAACAATAATGTATTATATGTTTCAAAACAATTAAAAAAGTAGAAATTGGAGTGTTTCTAAATCAAAGAAAGAATAAATGTTTGACCTGACAGATATCCCAGTTTCCCTGATTTGATCATTACACATTGTATGCTTGTATCAAAACATCACACATACCCCCCATAAATAAGTACAACCATTATGTATTCATAATAATTTAAAAATTAAAAATAAAGAATAAAGGAATTAAAGCAAGAAGGGAAGGAAAGGAATTTCAAGGTAAGGAACAGATTGAGATGTGATGGTTCTGGTGTGTCCTGGGTCTCCATGCTAACAAGAAACCCATTCTACCTGTTCTTCCAGTTTCCTCAACCTCAGTTTTCCATGTCCCAGCTATCATTAGTATGCTTCCTTCACACCCAGTAACAACTTAATTTTCTCAAATTTCTCCTTTCCTGTCCCTTTTCAAGAAAAAGACAATCTGATTGAATCAATTCACACTGGGAAGCACACAATATACCAACTTGAAAACTCTTTAATGGGCAGTCTAATAAGAGTTATAAAATCCAAACAAAGGGATGTTGTTTTGAAACTAAGTGCTGAAAACTTCATATTAACTATATACTTAAAAAATCAGTGATTTACTATCTCTTAAAAGCATTGCAAATCTGTCTTATTTAAAGCAAAATATAAGCAACACATATAAACTAAATAAAAATCAGACAGTTTAATTACAGTGATAGAACCCCATAAAACATTGAGACTATTACCTAAACAACTGAACCTAATCTCCATACCACAAAATTCAGTAGCTTGGGGGAATGAATATGTGACTATGTATTATTTTTTTAAAATAATTTACTAAAATCAAGGTTTGTATCCAGTGGGTTAATTTTGTGAGGAAAAAGGAGAAAAATCATATATAAAAATAAAGGTGTCACCCTCCTAAGTATGGTAGAGTAACCTAAATGAATAGGCATAAATAAAAGCAGTATAAATTGCTAGTACCCACATGAAAGGAGTAAAGTCAAAATCTAAAATGGTTTTGGCATTGAAGCCAGGGGAACTGTGTAGGAAGCCAAGTCTATGAAACAAAACTACAATTCCAGGTTATGTTCAGTTAAGATTACTTAATGAGGAGGGGGAGACCTTAATGTGGACATGTCAGTCATCAGCAAAAAGGTGGAAGAGATATTTAGAAAGCAATGGGCCTTGCACCCCTCCCCCCAAAATATGTTAACATTGATTTTTTTAAAAAAACCTTCTCCCCCCTATGCTTTGGGCATTACCTCATTATAATCCTTGTCTGTATCCTTGCTCATATTCTTTATTAGACTTTAAGGAGATGACCCTTAATATCAGTTGAAAGTGTGCATGATACAGAATATATCAGACATAAGGGAATCTAGGACATATGAGTTCTGACAATTAAGGTCACGAACTTGCCACCATGCACTTACACTGACAGCATTGTACAAACAACTTGGTAAGGTTTCATAACTCTGGTATATCAGTGTCTCCCAGCTGTGTTCATGTTGACATGTGATGATGTCTTGCTGAATGGCATTCATTTTGCTGTTGCATGTTTTTGTGTGCTGTTGCAAGAATATTAGAGTTTGAATTCGAGCAAAGAACAGACATTAAATTTCTTGTTAAACTTGGCAAGAGGGATTGAAATCAGAGACATGTTAGTTCAAGTTTATAGGGATAATGTCATGAAGAAAACGGCAGTGTACAAATGGATTGAACGTTTTTCTAGGGGAAGAGAGCATCACTGAAGAAGAGAGGTCAGGACCGCCAGTAATGAGCAGAACTGACAAAGACATTGCAAAATTTCATCGAATTGTGTGACAAAATTTTTGGGTGACTGAGAAGCATAGCAGACCAGATAAACATAGATAGAGAAACAGTTAGGAAAATCTTAACTGAAAATCTTAGCATCAGAAAGGTGTACGCAAAAATGGTCCCTAAGGAACTCTTGCATCACTACAATCCACCAGTTCACACAGCACTGCCTCTGAGGGAGGTTTTAGTCAGGAAACAAATAACTGTATTGGAACACAGTCCTTACTCACCTAATCTGGCCCTAGTGACTTTTTCCTCTACAGGAAGATAAAGGAAACATTGAAAGGAAGACATTCTGACGACACTCAGGACATCAAGGATAACACAACAACAGCTCTGGTGGCCTTTCCAGACAGAGTTCCAAAACTGCTTTGAGAGATGGACTAGGCACTGACATGGATGCATAGCTTCCCAAGGGGAGTACTTCAAAGATGACCATAGTGATATTCAGCAACGAGATTATATAACACTTTTTCTAGGATGAGCTCACGAACTTAATTGTCAGAACTTGTATTTATGTTACATCTTGCCCACTCTGTCATTGCTAGAGCTTGTTTAGTGCTATTTCAAGTTATGCCCAGGATTGTGAATTCATGCTGCTTGCAACAAACCACTTTATAAATGATTTGGGTAAGATTTCAATAATGGAATATGGGACATAAAGAAAAGTAGCATAGTAAGCACGTTCTGCAAATTCCACAAAAACTTTAATTGTATACATTGCATTATCCAGATGGCATGCAACCACTCAACCAAAGGGCATTTTTCTTCTATACTGTTTGTTTGGCATGGATTTTATGATTGAGTTTATTAAGTGAGTAAAACAGATTGTAACAAAATACTTTCACAGGTTAAGGAAAAAATTAGCATAATCATCATTTCTATAGGATCTTTCTCTTAGCCACGCCTTGAAGGTCCTCACAGAAATAAGAATAACTGATTATGTTTTTAAAATTTTAAATCCTAGAGAGAACAAAAAGGGGTAGTGGTGATGGTGCTATGAATACTTAGGTAATGATGGTAGAAGAAATATGTCTAAAACTCTTAATTAAACAAGTTGAAGGTAACACTATCTAATTATGATATATGCTATATTTGTACCTGAAAGTTAGATAGTTTAGAATTCTTTGATACTTAATAATTTATGTATGTTTAATTTACTCATTTATATAGTTAGTGAATTTATTTCTATAAAAGTGGGTTTATTTTATTCCTCTTTTTCTGTTTCATTCTCTTTCTGAAGGAACCATCTAGGCTGAATACAGTAATTCATTAGAGCAAAAATGATAATGATTTTGATAAAATTAAACTGTCATGTCCTCATTAGGATTCCTTCTTAATAGTCTTTTGTGTACTACCCACCAGTTTTTGGTTATTTTCTTTAAAAATATTATCCAGAAATTATATTGTGAGAATGCTATGATGGTGCACAAAGCAGCATCACAATCTCTTATCTCTTCTTTAAAATGATTTGGGTTTAGGTATCTTATTTTTATCACATTCCAGAAAGACATTGTTTTCTTAATTGGTATGCTAGTATTCTCCTGGCACCATTCCTGCATTCAAAGCCATATTTGTTTTTCATATCTGAGATTTCTATTTTTATATTCATCAGATCTGGAAGTGATTTCGTGTTTTGCTATTATTTGTACATTCTGCTCAGTTTGTTAGGCTCCTCTAAACCTTCTGTTTTAATCTTATTCTTTCTCTCTTATTTTTCCTTTTTATGTGACTTCATTCTTTTAAACAAAACAATTGTCACTGAATTTTCTCTGCAAGTATTATCATTCAAATATTCCTGAATTTTAACTTCCATAAATTTTTAAAGTATATCTAGTTAATGAATTATTTATGACAACTTTTTAGCTGGGTGCTTCATTCTGTACCAGATTGTCCAAATATCCCTTGATAAACCTAATGGTGAGTTTGTCACTTGTAGGTGCTATGGGTCTAGTCTGAGTGATATTCTCAGCAGTGGGTTGGAATTCCCTGCCAACTGAGCTGCTATTTTGGTTAGAAGAAAGTTTAGGAAAATATGGCAAATATTATAAAGGATTTCCAAAATATCAGCAACCTACTATCATTGAACTATATTAGTGTCAGCATCACCTGATAGAAACAAACGAAAACATTAGAAAATAACAGGGTATAACCAAAAATATCTGTGAAAATTCAAACTTAAAGCAAATACCAATTTGAGAACAAGAAAACATTTTTAGCACAAAAGAATAACAATTCAAGAACAATAAGAACTAAACTTGACTTGAAAAGATTTTTTGCACTATATACAAAAAGATTTGAGATCTCTGAAATCTATTTTAAAGAAACAAAAGAGGGCTTTGGCATTTTAAAAAAGAAGGCAATGAAAGCATCTTTACAAATAAAAAATATGCAATAGAATACTTAGGATAATCATTGGAAGTACTAGAAAATACAATAAGAAATGCAGAAAAACAATAGCGAGAATAAAGAAAGGAAAATGCCAAATAGGTCATGGAGAAAAGACTGTGGGTGTCTAACTTGTGAATAATACAGATTTTTAAAGAAAATAGAACAAAAATTATGGAATTGGTAAGTACAATTGCATGCATTTCTTAAGTGCTCTCTGCCTCAAAATTCATAAAGGAAGTCAAGCAAAATGCAAAGGTATTATATTCTCCATTTTTACATTAAATAATATTACTGCTCTATTTATTTTGGTCTTTAGTAATTTGCAATTTCAATTCACAGTTGTATGTATATAGTTCTCATATTATCACTTATTAAGGCTACTTTAAGTATCTTTTTTTTTGTTACTAGTGAATTAAATATCAGTTTTCTTAATTCGTTCATAAAAAAGTAATGTTTTGGAATATATCTCTTATAAACCTAATATACTAAACCCTTGGCTAATCCCAACATATTTTAGTTTAGTCTTTTATATTAATTTGATATGCTGCCTTATTTGAATCTTCCTTTGAATATGTAGTCTCATATTTCCTCCATTTCTTATTCTAATAAATGAAATTTTAAAAATAATCAAGGATGTTAAGCTAGAAATGATTTTTATGTATCTATTTACAAAAGAAGTGCTTAGGTTTGCTCCTATATTTACAAAATTGTTTCTTCATTTAACATAGATCAACTTTGTCACTTTATGTAAGTATTTATATTTTAAAATAAATTTTGTTATCAATAGTGTTTAAGTTTTATCAAATATTTTGACATTAGATTTTTCTTTTTTAAGCATATGAATTATTAGTCTATTAGTAGATTAGTGATTTTTCTCAATTTATTATTGTGAACTTGAAGTATTTCAGAAATTTTGTACAATCCCATTAAAACCATATCGATATTTTTATTTGCTTGTTGGTTATTTTGTTTTTTCATAAGTGGACAAAGCAAAGCTTATTTGTATTTAGAAAAGATAAGCTAAAGAAAATCTGAAAATTAAGGCAAGTAAATTTCATCTTTTATTTTGTAAAACTGGAATAAGCTGTATCATCAATCAAAATGAGTCTGTGGGGTCTGAATCAACTCTTTCTATGCCAGTATACACTATCCTTACTAATTAAAGGGACTTAATTTTTTTTAATTCTAAAAAATAAAGAAAAAATGCCTTCTGTACTCTTGTTATATATGCATGTGTGCTGTGTTTGCCTTTGCAGTCGTGTGTGTGTGTGTGTGTGTGTGTGTGTGTGTGTGTGTGTGTGTATGCATGTGTGTGAGAGAGAGAGAGAGAGAGAGAGAGAGAGAGAGACAGGAAGAGTCAAAATGCTATGACATTCCGGTTGACAAATAAAACTTCTTACTCCTATCAGCAAAGGTTTTGCAAAAATTGAGATCATAATTTGCACTGAAAATGTTACTTATTGTTCTTTAAACGTCCTCCTAGCCTAACTGGTCTCCACCACCAATTTTGTCTTCTCATGTGGCTATTCCCTTATACTAACTTGGTATATGCTGACACATTCATATTAGCAATTTGTTCCAAAAGGAAAAAAAGCATTGAAATATTTGGAGTAAACCAAACACATCTAGTTCTGTGAACCATTTGCTTCACATGTTGCTGCTTGAGGGTAATATCCAAGAGTCTGAAATACTTCCACTCACTAGAGATTACTGCAATAGTGAAAATGGGGCAAAGGGGGAGGTGGGGCAGACACATGCTTCATGATTAAACACAGGTTCATTAAGGTTTGATGTGCTTAAAGGTTGGTGAGTTCCCAGAAGGCAAGGGATAGCTCTGGTAAATGTAGATTTAAACTATACTAGACGTTGCAAGATAAATAAAGGGTTGGCAAAAGTGCAGTAATAAAACAAACACTAAAAGGTATCCTTACTATATACTTTGTCTTCATTGAAAGATAGAGTTTTCCTTTTAAATTTAACTACTTAATATTTTGTAAAGATATTAAGGAGAAGACAGCCATGAAAAATGATACCACATAAACAGAAATACTAGATTAAGGGAAGATGAAGAAAATGACAAGTACCACTAGTTGTAAAGGAGGAAGAAACAGCTGGCTTAGGTGAAATAACCTACTGAAATTTAGGGCAAAATCTCCTTTACTCACTGTTTGCCCACTCAAGGGTAAATTCCCCATGGGTAAGACTTGTCTTTCTGTTTACCATTGTATATATGCATTTGTCATTCAGCTAATACTAACTCACCATGTATGTTACTTTTCTCAGGCCCTATTCCAGTCCTGGATTACATTAGTGAATGAAAGAGACAGAAACATCCCACCCTGGACACTTTACATTCCAGAGAGACGCACACAAAAACACAAGTAAGTAACTTATATAGTTTTTAAATAGAGATCAGGCTATGGGAAAAATGAGATCAGGATGAGGGAGAAGGAGAATGACAAGAATGAGCAGAACAATCGAAATGGCGTGTTCAAGGAAGACTCCATTGGAATGGCAATAGTTGGGAAAATACTTGAAGGTGATGCAGGAATAAGTTGTGCGATCATCTGAAAAAAGTGAATTCTGAGCAATTTACTGTCTTTTAAGGACGTAAGTTTCCAAAGTTAAGTTTATCAATTGCTAAAATAAAATAACTGCTATGCTTAAAAAAGCAGAATGCTAAGTATTTTGCAAGAAAGCTCTTTTTAAGTCTTACTAAAAGCATACTAAAACCTGTCTTAAAACCCAGCCTTTTTTCTTGGACAAATGAATGCACTTCTAGCCTCATTTTCTCATTTGTATAATGGATTTTTAAATAATACCTACCATTTAGGTGTATGATGCATGAAAATATTCTTCTCGCAAGGCTTAGCTCATAGTGCATATTAAATAAAAGTAAATTTTTTCATTCATACAACAAATATTTATAGGTTGATAATGATGATCTTGAATCAAAACCAGTCTCTTCTATTCACAGCAAATTGACTTTTTTCCTTTTCAGTAGAATATTTTAAATAGCTTCAGAATTACTTAAATTCCTAAAATGACCATTACATAACTCAAGATCCATTAACTTGTCATGTTTTAAATGTGCTATTTAGAAATTTATCATTAATTATTTAAATTTCTTCTCATTTCCACAGAACTTCTGCTCATATTCAAAGATAATATTAGCCACTGTGAAGAGGCTCATTCATTAATTCATTTATTCAATCAGCTTTCATTCATTCCACCAATATTTGTTGAATGACCTGTACCTAAAATGATCGTTTAGTGGTGCCTAGCAGTCATCCTAGGATAATCTATCCCATTATCCATTCTTCTGGAAATTGTTGTCCATATTCTTCTTATGTGAAAGCTTAGACATTCAGGTGTGATGGCATCAGTGAACAATAACTTTTATGACCTGGCCTTGGAAGTTCATAGAATCACTTCTGCCATACTCCATTGCTCAGTCACAAGTGTGCTCAGACATAGAGAAGGGCAATTATACCCCTCTTTTGATAGTAGAGTATCAAAGAATTTGCAAGCTATATTTTAAAACTGTCATTGTATGACCTCTGGCCATAAATTATTTATATTCCTTTTACATGCAAAATATACTCACTGTCTGCAAACTGTAAAATTCTCTGCACATAACGACTCCATCCAAACCTCTGCACTAAGAAATGACCAAATTATAGCATGCCTTCTAGCAGCATAAGGCCCTGTGTTCCTAGGTGACCCCAGTCCATCATTAAAATGTCTGCCTGAGAAAGTTCAACACAGCAGAACTTACTGTTTGTTCAAGCCGACACCTGACATAGGCCTCGACTTCCCTTTCTTAGAGCGTTTACTAAAAAGGGCCAACATTTGTGGATCCTTTCTCCTTCTCTTTGAGATGTATAACTTGAGAGTATCTTTCTCAAGGACCTGAAAGCCACTCCTTTTAAATGTAATTATCAAGAACAGAATCTTATTGTCCCAGTCTCTGTGGGAGGATGAGATTCTAAATTGGATACCTGTGCACCAGCTAGCAGACACAGCTGGCCCAATCCCATATATACCGACCAATTCTCAGAAATTTTTCACTTGAGCCTCTTCTTGATCCCCTCCCTATTTCCTCACTATCCTTTTAAAACACCCAGTCATCCCTGCACAAATCAAAATGGAGCTCAGCTCATTCCCCTGTTGTCAGTATTTACTGAGTAAGATTTGTTTTCATCACTTCAGCAAATGTCTCTCTTTATCTTTGACTTCTTTCATTCAAGATCCCAAAGTCTCCTCCTATTTTCTATCAACTCTAACTCCAGGATCTTTCCATTTAAATTAAGTCTAAATACAACAAAACTTTTAGGGTATGATACTTTTAACACTGTATCCCTCAATCTGAAGAACTGTGAACTTAGAAAAATTCTCCTCTGCTTACACACCCATGATACAATGGTGGAGCAGGCCTAAAAAATTGCTATAGGCACCCTATGGGAGGTGTACAATAGTCATCTGCTGTGGCAATTCTGAAATTCAGCTGGGCACAGGCTGCCTGTTTTTGATTTAGGTATAGTCTTACTGCTAGGAAACTATTAGCTCTGCCTTTTGGGTCTGCATCTTGGTTTCTTGGTTTCATCCTCTGAAGACTCTTAGTTTCATGCTCTGGGTCAATTTTTTTCTTTCTTAAAAAAAAAGAAATGGCTTGTATTTGCAATTAAATAGACTTCTTTGCCTGCTTCCTGCCTATAAAAAGTGCGTGGGGTGGGGTGGGGTGGGGAGGTTAGCATCCAAAGTCCTCTTTTCATTTTGTACTTTGTGTCTTTTGCTCCAAAGTGATTTTTTAAAATGCCATTTAAAAATCTTGGATGTCCTATGTATCACTTCATGATTCTACTTCATCAAACAAAAGGCAGGTTCACAACTTCCTTAAAGATAAGCCCTTCACTTACCTTGGGCTACATATGAAGTTGCTATGATAAAATGTCATTAAGTTCTTTTGAAAGCTTATCCTTTAACAGGAAGGTTAAACAAGAGATGTCCTTAGCATCCTTAGAAGATCATTTGGTTATTTGAAAGGGTTATGAAATATCTCCTTAAATCTTTTTGAGGTTTTCACAAAAGTTTTAATGTTACAACTTTGGCTTCATCTTTATCCTTATAAATGTTTCTGATAGTATGCTGGATTTTGTTGTTCCCTATAGTTTTTTCTTACTTTGAAAAAAGCTTTTGCTGGAAGAGATGGGGGTGAGAATTAGTTTTGTATTTGAACCAAACAAGTCCTGGTTCATTTACATTTTCTTAAAATTTTGATTGTAAATATAGGGTTTTTTCCCCTCACTCCTCTCTATCTGTATCTTTTTATACACAGATAAGATAAACCAGAAGTTACTTTCAAAATCTGCCTGAAATTTTCCTTAGACAAATCCATCCGTTAATCCAGGAAATAATATATTTTACACATCAGCACAGATGATGCTGTTGCTAAAATTTTTTCTACTGCAGAGCAAGTCATTTTAATTTTTGCTTTTCAAAATCAATTTCCTCTCTGTTCTTACAGCCTTGACCAACAGCCTTTCTGAATTTCTTTCAGACTATGAATAATCTCCTGAAATCCCTTCTTGTATTAACTAACATACTAAGTTGCATAACTACCGTTAAACGTCCTTCCAGCTTATACTAGCTGTCTAGTTCCAAAGCCAATAGCATACGTTGTAAGATTTTTTTTCCCCCCTATGGCAGAGCCCCACTTGTGGTACTAAATTTATATTACAGTTACTAATACTTTATAATAATAAAAACTTGGTATTTTAAAATAATTATTTTATTATGGTCACAGATTTTGTAGGATGATGTTCTACTTAGTTTGGGCTACTATAACAGAATGCCATAAACTGAGTAGCTTAAACAACAGGAATTCATTTCTTATAGCTCTGAAAGTTGAGAAGTCCAAGATTAAGGCACTAGTTGAGCAAATGTCTGGGGAAGGCCTGCTTCCTGGTTTGCAGATGGCCATCTTCTCATTGCATCTTCACAGGGCAGAGAACAGAGAGAGGAGGCAAGCTCTTGTATCTCTTACTACAGGGGCACTAACTCCACATGAGGGCTCCACCGTCATGACCTAATTGCCTCTCAAAGGCCTCACTTCCTAATTTGATCACGTTGGGGTTAGGATTTTAATGTATGAATCTTGAAAGGACACAAACTTTGAGTCTGTAACAGACAGAAATTTGTACAGGACTCAGCAAGAATGGTTGATCTCTGTCTAGAGACTCAGATGGGAAGATACAATAACGGGGTGACTTATATTGGTGATTAAATCATCTGTGGGCTTACTTACTTCCATGGTTGGTGCTTTGTCTGGAATGAGTTGACTAATGAAAATCCCAACCACCATGCCTGCACATGGCCTTTCTATGTTGCTTGACTCTTCTTATAGGGCAACTTGAAACTCAAGTGTGACTATTTCAGGATATAAGGAAGAAGCTGTGTTGTCTCTTGTGATGAAGCCTTGTAAGTTCCATAGCATCACTTGGGACTCTTGGTTGAAACTGTCACAAGCTCACCCAGATTCAAAACAAAAGGACATTAAATTAATTCCCAATAAAAGTTGTAGATGGAATGGGAGATATTCTGTGACTGCATTTTGAAAAAAAAAATAGCCATACTTTATCAATAAATTAGTCAGGGATATGATTAGGTAATCATTTAGCTTACTCATAACACACACACACCATACACACACACACACACACACACACACACACACACATCTACCATACATTTGACATGATGTAGATTGTCCCTGGGATATAAACGTGATTCATGTCCACCTTATTTGAAAAAGTTTGCAGTTTAGTTTAGATTTCCTTGTGTCAATTAGTCATGAAAATTTTCAAGAAAAAATTATAATTATAACATATAATAATCAAACATTTCACAGAAGTACTTAGCTAACATAGCCAAGAGTTATTTTTGAGGTATGTGGTTCTAAGTTTGCTCTGACTATATTACAGTTCTGAAACTATAAAGGCTTAACCAACTTAGTCTCGCAAAGCCTCAGGGTTCCTTTTAAACAACTTTATTGACACTGAATTTATACAGAGTAGGTTGCACCCATTACAGGGTTAAAATTTGATGAGTTTTAACAGATATAGACATTCACAAACCAATGAAATATGCACATAATGAAACCAATGTCACAACCAAGATACAGAATGTTCCCATCACCACCCAAAACCGCATTCTGCTCCTTTTCAACTCATCTTTTCCTCTTCTTCTGTCTCCATGTAACCATTGATCTACTTTTAATTAGTATAGATTGATTTTCATTTTCTAGAGCTTTTAATGAATAGAATCTTGCAGTCCTTACTTTTTGCACCAGACTTCTTTCAATTAGCAGGATTTTTGAGTTTCATCAACATTATTATGTGTATTCATATTTCACTTTATTGTTGAGTAGCATTCCATTTTATGGATATAACACAATTTGTTTATTTGTAAATGGAGACATTGGAGTGGGGCCACCCCTGAAACCCCAGGTTGGTAGGGCATTGTCATAGGATTCTAGCTCTTGAGAGTCACAGGCACTAGACTCCAGCTGGTGAGATCTGTAGCCTGGACTGTGCCCATTAAAGCGGGGGGGGGGGGGTGGTTCACCTGAAGCTTTTAGGCCCAACCTCCACCCCAGGCAGAATATTAAATCAAACCCTATGATTGAATGTTGTTTACCCTATAGTTTTTATGGCTTACTTGGAACCTGTTGCCCTTTTCTTCTTTTCTATTTCTAACTTTTGAAATGGAAATATCTATCCTGTGCCTGTCCTTCCATTGTATTTTGGAAGCACATCACTTGTTTTCTTTCACATATTCACAGTTGGAAGATAATTTGCCTAAGGATGAGTCCCAACTGGATTCCCTACAGCAATATTCTGCCAATCTGGGGTCTAAGGGGTTTCATCTCATGTAGATGAAACCATAGACTTGTGAGTTGATGCTGGAATGACTTAAGACTTTTGGGGTAATGGAATTGAATTAATGTATTTTGCGTGTGAGAAGGACATGGGTAGCTAAGGATGGAATAATATAGCTGGAATATTTATATACCCCTCACACCAAATCCATATGTTGAAAGGTAATTTCCAGTGCAGTGGTATAGAGAGTAGGGCTATCTGGAAGGTGATTAGGTCATGAGGGCAAAGCCCCCATGAATGGGACTAATGCCCTAATCAAAGAGGCCCTAGAGAGTTTGCTTGTCTCTTCTGTCATATGAGGACACACAGAAGGCACCATCTATGAGGAACAAGCTCTCACCAGACAACAAAATTTCTGGGTCCTTGATCTTAGACTTCCAGAATACAGAACTGTGATTAACAAATATCGATTGTTTGTAAAGTAAATTATCCAGTCTAAGATTATTTCAATATAGCAGTCCATATAAATTAAGATACTAAACCTATTGACAGACATTTTGATTATTTCCAGTTTGGGATTATTATGAACACAGATGCTGTGAACATTCATATCAAATGTTTGCATAGACATATATTTTCATACCTTTTGGGTAAATATCTAGGAGCAGCATGACTGGATTATATAATAGATATATGTTTAACATTTTAAGAAAACTGCCAAACTATTTTCCAAAGTGCTTACACTGTTTTTATATTCCTTGCAGGGGACCAGCCCCCGCGGAGATATTTAGAGTGTCCCTGGAAAGGTGTGGTGGTGTTGGCGATTATTCCTGGGGAACAATGGGATTAGACTCCTGTCTAGTGCAGGAGCCGATACACTGGACTCCCGTCTAGTGCAGGAGCCGATTCTGCAGGAGAGATAGATATAGAGAGAAAGAAAGAGAGAGAAAGAAAGAGAAAGAAAGAGAATGGACCACTGTTCAAATGGATTGAGCAGAAGCCCTTTAATGGAGGTTTTCATGCTCCTTTTATCCTAAATTTTCATGGGCTAAATCACAAGACTTTCACGTGAACACAAAGCCAGGTGGATGAGAGGCGTCCCCCACCCTCCCGTATGAGAAAGGACAATTCCAATTAAATCACAAGACATTTACATGAACACAGGCGAGGTGGGTGGGGGGGCGTCCCGCACCCACCAGGTGTTTCCTCAAGCATGAGGAAGGGCAATCCCAATTAAATTACAAGACATTTACATGAACACAAGGCGAGGTGGGTGGGGGGCGTCCCCCACCCACCAGGCACTTCCTCAAAAGCAATACAACAATTCTAATATCATAATATTCTAATGATCAATAACTTTTAAAACTTATGCATACACAACTTTTAACGACTAATGTTAATCCTAACTTCTTTGTATTTTACGCTGATTCTATCTATGCTATAACAACTCTTAATTATAGCCCAAACCAGTTTAAAGGAATGCAGCCCAGTCCAAAGTACGTGCTGGGCCCTTAGGAATGTAGCCCAGCCCAAGGCACGTGCTGGGCCATTTCCAGTAACTCTAAATAATCATCTATACCATCTAAAGCTAAAAG
>CAUYQG010065495.1:0-17112 GCA_963574415.1 Tarsius wallacei | reverse complement strand
TTGAATTGTGTGTCAAAATCATCGACTGTGAGAAGCATAGCAGATCAAATAAATACTGATAGAGAAACAGTTAAGAAAATCTTTTTTTCTTTTTTATAGTTTTATTTTATTTTTATTTTTTATTTATTTATTTATTTATTTATTTTTATTTTTTTGAGTTGGAGTCTTACTCTGTTACCCAGACTGGAATGCAGTAGCCGCTCCTGGCCACTGCAGCCTTGATCTGCTGGGCTCTGGTGATCCATTTGCCTCAGCCTTCCAAGTAGCTGGAACTACAGGCATGCGCTACCATGCTCGGCTAATTTTTAATTTATTGTAGAGATGAGGTCTCGCCAAGTTGGCCAGGCGGGTCTCGAACCCGTGGGCTCAGGCAATCCACTCACCTCAGCCTCCCAAAGCGCTGGGATTACAGGCTGAGCCACAGAGCCTGGCATTTGATTTTTATTTTAAAGATGTGGGGTACAATTCAGAGCATATAAATGTTCATTATGCATGTACCCTTGTTGATGAGGTGTACCCCACCCTTGGCAGATTCCCACTACAGCCAATCCTGCCCCTGCCCTCCTCTGGCAGTTTCCCACTACTGTCAGTCCTTTTCTTATAGTATTACGATAATTGTTCAAGGTCCGCTTATAAGTGAGAACATGTGATACTCAGTTCTTTGTTTCTGTGATAGGTCATTCAGTATTATAGATGCTAAGTCCACCCAGGTTGCTGTGAAGTTCATAATTTTGTCCTTCTTTATGGCTGTGCAATATTCCATCATACAAAGAAAATCTTAACTGAAAATCTTGGCATAAGAAATGTGTGTGCAAAATGATCCTGGAGGAGCTCTTACATCATGACAATGCACCAGCTCACACAGCACTGTCCATTAGGGAGTTTTTAGTTAATAAACAAATAACTGCATTGGAATACCCTCCCTACTCACCTTATCTGGCCCACAATGACTTTTTTCTTTACCCAAAGATAAAGAAAATATTGAAAGGAAGACATTTTGATGACATTCAGGACACCAAGGGTAATATGACAACAGCTGCGATGGCCATTCCAGAAAAAGAGTTCCAAAATTGTTTTAACGGATGGACTAGGTGCTGGTATAGGTGTATAACTTCCCAAGGGGAGTGCTTCGAAGGTGACCATAGTGATATTCAGCAATGAAGGATGTAGCACTTTTTCTAGAATGAGTTCACCAACTTAATTGTCCAACCCCATATTGCTGCTTCATGCTGACCTGGGTGAGAACGCTGATTGTTGTGGCTGTTATTGACCGGCATCACAGGAACTTCAGTTCCTCATGTGTACTTTCTAGGGACACCAGCCATGTCATTGTGCAGGCAGCTGGGAGGGCATCGAAAGCCAGGGGTGTGCAAGTCCAGGCAGTGGAGTCTGTTGCTTTGGAAAGCAACTATGGGTGGGGCTCAGTGACTCAGCCTATGATCCCAGCACTTTGGGAGGCCAAGGCAAGTGGATTGCTTGAGCCCGCAGGTTCGAGACCAGCCTGGGCAACTTGGCGAGATCTCGTCTCTACAATAAATAAAAAATTAGCTGAGTATGGTAATGTGCACCTGTAGTTCTGGTTACTTGGAAGGCTGAGGCGGAAGGGTCACCGGAGCCCAGCAGGTGGATGCTGGGGTGGCTGTGAGTGTGCCACTGTACTCCAGTAAGACTCCAACTCAAAAAAAAAAAAAAAAAGAAAGAAAGAAAGCAGCAACTGTGGTCTGAACATGACTTATTTATCTTCTAGAAACTTCAGGTGATTCTGATTTCTTTTTAGGGATTTTTTTTTTTTTTTGAGTCGAGTTTTCACTGTGTTGCCAGGCTGGAGGGCAGTGGGCAGCATGATCACAGCTCACTGCGGCCTTGACCTCCTGGCCTCAGGCAATCCTTCCACTTTAACCTCCTGAGTAGCTGGTATTACAGGTGTGTGCCATCATATCTGGCTAATTTTTTTTTCATATTTCGTAGAGATTTTTAGTGATTTTTGAAATCAGGCTTTGCTGAGAATGCAGAAGGGTAAGCTGATGTGCTTGCTGCATATTAATGGTGAAGCGGCTGGGCTCAGTGTTTCAGCCTGTAATCCCGCGTTTTGGGAGGCCGAGGTGAGTGGATTGCCTGAGGTGAGTGGTTCGAGACTCGCCTGGGCAACTTGGCGAGACCTCAACTCTACAGTAAATCAAAAAATTAGCTGGGCGTGGTAGCGCACCTGTAGTTCCGGCTACTCAGAAGGCTGAGGCGGAAGGATCGCCGGAGCCCAGCAGGTCGAGGCTGCGGTGGCCGGGAGCGGCCACTGCACTCCAGTCTGGGCGACTGAGTGAGACTCCAACTCAAAAAAAAAAAAAAAAAAAAATTAATGGTAAAGCTTGATACATCGTCTGGGTCGTAGCTGAATCCAAGTCAAACATCACGAGGCCAGTATGACTGGTTGTGTCACTGATCTCACTGTGCAGGACCCTGAGAGCAGAGTCTTAAGATAAAACAGTGTAATCCCTATCTTCTAAAAGCTCACAAATCATTAGAGTTCAAGGCAGAAAGCAGTATTATTCCAATAGAGTGCTAGAGTTATAGAGGGCCATGGTCATCCAGAGGAACTTCTACCTCCTGAGAGGTATAGGAAGGATTTCATTAGGTCTGGGTCCTGATTTGACAGGCAGAGGCACAGGAAGAAAACACTAAGAGGAAAGAACAGCCTCAGCCAAACCACAGAGGTAGGACATGGCATGGCAGTTTTGGGGAAGAGAGACGAATCCAGAGTTTTTTTAAAAAGTGTGTAGACTGGGCATGGTGGCTCACCCCCGTAATCCCAGCACTTTGGGAGGAAGAGGTGAGAAGATGGCCTGAGCCCAGGGATTCGAGATCAGCCTGGGCAACTTGGTGAGACTTCATCTCTACAATATGTTGAAAAACTAGCCTGGCGTGGTGGTGCACCCCTATAGTTCCAGGTACTTGGGAGGCTGAGGTGGAAGGATCACCTGAGAAGATCGAGACTGCGGTAGCCGTGATCGTGTGTCTGAACTACATTGCTTAATCTTCTAGGAAGTGGGTCCCTCCCAGCATGAAGGCCTTTAGATGATCATTATTTTATGCCAGTTCCTGTAGAAAGGATGAAAGAGAGAAAGAGATCTTGAAACTTCAGAGTCAGCCATCAGGATAGGGTGAGATACCACTAAGGCACAGAGGTGTGCCGGATGGAGCGGGCTCAAAACCAGCTCATAAGAGTCAATTGTTGAATTTTTAGGAATTTTGTGAGCCAGTTGTTAAATACAGCTATTATTAAATATGAATTTATAATTAAATACATTTTATTTTACTTTATTTTTTTGAGTTGGAGTCTCACTCTGTTGCCCAGGCTGGGGTGTAGTGGCACGCTCAGGGTCACCCCAGTGTCTACCTGCTGGACTCTGGTGATCCTTCCACCTCAGCCTTTCAAGTAGCCGGAACTACAAGCACGTGCCACCACGCCCGGCTAATTTTTTGATTTATTGTAGAGATGAAGTCTCGCCAAGTTGCCCAGGCTGTTCTCGAACCCATGAGAGATGAGGCTCAGGCAGTCACCTCACCTTGGCCTCCCAAAGTGCTGGGATTACAGGCCTGAGCCACTGCGTTTGGCCAAATAAATTATATTTTAAAAAGGAAACAAGGTAGGGCATGATGGCTAGTACCTGCAGTCACAGCTAACTCAGGAGGCTGAGGAGGGAGGCTCACTTGAGCTTCGGAGTTTGAGGCCAGCCTGGGCAATATAATGAGATCCCCATCTCTAAAAATAAAAACACAAGTAGCATGTTAAAAATTAATTAATTGTTATTTTTTTAAAAGCAGGTTTTATTGAGAGGACAGAGAAGGTCCCACAGTGGGAGGGGACCTGAGGGGGTTGCGCTAAAAATTAATTAATTAATTTTTAAAAAGGAAACAAATACTCAAAACTCATAGCTTCCTAGTTATTTTATTATCTTCTACCATTATACGTGCTCTTGAGGTTATTAACATCTATCATATCTGCATGGTGACTCTATGTAATGGTGTCAATCTCTTCCCAACTCTGCATTTAGTGACATCATGTTAGTATTGTGAAACCCGTCAGGCTGTGAGCATTTACACTATGGAAATGGGCAAGTGCTATAAATCAGGGAATGATCCATTTTTTTGCTGACATTTAGACTTAAGAATGTGTTGGAGAAATATTAATAATTCAGGTTAAACTTAACAGTGTGTTTTGTCAATAGCCATTACATTGTGAATAACACAAAAAATTGAGGAAAACTAGTATTCCAAAAACGATTATCCAATTCAGCAAGGAAGTCTCTCACATCATTGATGAAAGAATGAAGTTCCAACATACATTATTGTTTCACTTCTGTCTAATTAATTTAGATGAAAATATCAACCAACATTTATGTCAGAACTGCATTGTTTGTTGACTGCTCCCATAGATTGGCTACATATGCAAGATTTCAGCAGCAATCAATAAAAGCATTTTGTGACCCTCATTTGCCCATATGAAATTTACAACAAATAGCATTGTATGGTTAATTAAATGCATCAATGTGACTAGCCTAAGGAATATCCCAGATAGCTGGCAAAACATTTTTTCTGGGTGTGTCTGTGGTGGTGTTTCTGGAAGAGGTAGCATGTAAAACAGTAAACTGAGTAAGGAAGATTCCCCTTCACTGATATGGGTGGCTGCCATTGAGACCCTTCCTGAATAGAACAAAAAGGCAGAGGAAGGGTGAATACTCTCTCTCTTTTCCATCTGAGACATCATCTTCTCCTGCCCTTGAACTTGGGAGTTCCTGGCTCTCAGGACTTCAGTTGCCAGGGTTTACACTAGCACCCTCCCAGGCCCCAGCCCTCCTGCCCCACTGGTTCTCAAGTCTTACACTGGGAGCTAGACCTAAGTCTTGGACCTTCAAACTCAGACTGAACTATATCACTACTTTCATGGTTCTCCATGGTGCAGACTGCATATCATGGGACTTTTTGGCCTCCATAATTGTGTGAGCCAGTTCTTATAAGAAATCTCCTCATATATGTATATCTAATTGTTTCTCTGGAGAACCCGACTAATGCAAGTATTGTATGTTGTTGTTTTTAAATTGTGTGCTTTATACACATTCTTTATATTATTAAAATTTACAATAAATATATGTCTGTCTACCTATCTACCTATTTATATTTTTCCCAATGACCCAGTTGTTCAGCCTTTGACATTACACCACTGCTGAGATGTTTATTCCCTGTAAGTTGATATAACACACATCAAATCATCTCTGGAGAACAGAACTGACTTCCGATGGGTGCAGAGGGTCTCCTGGGAGCACATGAAGAACAGTTTTCTTTTTTTTTTTTATGGGGGTAGGAGAGTGCATATGCAGTCCTCTACTACCACAAATTATGCAGTCGAGTTTTCCACATTTGGGGAAATCGCAGGGGTCAGCACATCCGGAGTGCAATAGATAAATCTCGCCCTGGGAAAACTACCTTCGTGATCATGGTATGTCCCCTGCCAGGGAAGTATAAGAACAGGTTTCTAAATATACGATTAAATGAGTGGTAGTTTGCTTCTTTATAAAGCACAATGCACTTTATTCGAGGAGCCCAAGATTTTAGCAATAGCGGCTCCTCCCGATAGCCTCTCAGGATGATAGCCTTGGTGGCTTTGCCCCTACCTCTTCCTAGTGACTAGCTCTGGGAGCCAAAGGTATGAGTTTGTCATCCCCCAAATTCTTCCTCACTCACTTAAGCCAGCCACAGCAACCTTCTCCCTAGTCTTCAAGTGCACCAAGTATGTTCTTATCTCTGAGCTTTGCACCTGCTGTTTCCTCTGCCAGGAACAGCACACGGATGCTTCTTTATTCAAATGTCACTTCCCTGATCACCCCATCTAAAAAAACCACCTCCTCTTCCTTCTCTAGTCTACCTTGTTTTATTTTCCTTCATAGTACCTATCACTGCCTGTTTATTATCTAACTCATCTCCTAATATATAAGTTCTGAAGGGCACAGATTTTGTCTGTCTTTTTCACCTCAGAGCCTTGAACAGCTCTTGGCACAGAGTAGGTTCTTAGTAGATTTGGTTGAAAGAATAAATGAGTGTGCTTGGCTCAGAGTCTTCTCTTATCTAAGAGATTCTGTGTCACCTCTAGCTTGTACGTCTAACCATGGGCCAGAATCAAATCGAGGTGTGTGAGGTTGACCTGATGCAAATACCTCCCCGCTCAGAGCAGGAAGCACATGGCTGTGCTGGGTTGTGGACACTATCTGGAGATGGTGCCCTGCTTTGCTGAGGGCTTACCCCAGGTAAAACCCCTGTGGGCGTGAGGTTTTGGTGCTGGCATGCCATCCGATTGTGGCCTTTTGTGGTTGCGTGTGTGTTGACAAACGTGTCCTGTGTCTATAACCGTCTGGCCTTGTTTAACTTTCTGGAAGATGGAGGTCTCACGGCTTTCCTTTTGAATTCTACTTCTTTGACTTAAAGGGGAAGAAGGAACAGAAACAACAAAAGCCGGTTAGAATGTAGTCTTTCTAATTGTTTTGACCCAGTAAATAGATAAATAAAAAAGGGGGAGGAGGAGAAAAGAAAGAAAAAGGGAGCCTTGGCTGAGCTCTCCAGCTGTAGGTCCCTGATGGGCCCAGCTGACATGAGCCCAATTATAGCAGGGCTGGTGCACCTGTGAGGAGTTAATGAGAAAAATTCAGAAGCGGCTGCTCCCACAAGGGCTCCGATTAGGACCCCACAGCGGCAGCGCCGCCCTCCTCTCCTGGCAAGTTCTAATGATGGGATTAATCTCAGCAGGTTGTACTTGGGGACACTCCACCTCTTGCTTAGTAGTAAGGAGGGAGTATAGGTGGCCTTCCCGCTCAGTTGCCTTAGGGCTTTTAGATCCTGAAACTGTTTCTGAATGTAATACTCAAAGGGCATAAATAAAAATATAGGCGTGGGCAGGGATTTTTTCTTTTTCCAAGTAGGTCCCATTCAAAAGGAAGTCAGCATGAATCTATTGGAGAATCGGGGGATGCTATTGATCATGAAACTCAGTTCCTTCACTTCTCAGATGGGGAGACTGGGATCCACAGAGGGCCTCGGAAGGGACACTCTTGGGTCAGATCACCCAAGGAAGTAGACCTCTGGGCAGGACAAAGCCACTTGTCTAAAGGTCAGTGTGGTGTGCTTACGTGGTTGTGTGATTCTGAGTGGGCTCTGGAGTCGAATTCTGGCTCTCCTTTCTACCGATTGTGTGGGTTTAGGCAGACCTCCCCAAACTTTCTGTCTTCCCTGTGACCTTATTTGTAAAATGAGAACAAGGTTTGTTCCTGCCTGTCAGGGTTGTTACATGCATTCATGCACATGATGCGCTTAGAGAAAGGTCTGGGCCAAGGCAGTCTTAAGCAAGTGTTAGAGTTTATGATTATTATGGTGTGCCTTTCCAGCTCCCCTTCCATGGTCTCATTTCTAGGGACTGTCTGACCTGTGAGGTCAGACTCAGACTCAGACTGCAGAGGTGGTGGATGACTGATCTGATGCCATTCACTTTAGTCCCGTAGCATCATGCTGAGCATCTGTTCATGCCAGGTGCTCTGCCAGGCACTAGCTGGGCCAATATACAAGCGACAGTGTGAAATAGGCCCGTTCTTAAACAGCCATCAGAAAGAGCCTATGTTGAGGGTCAGAGAACACGACTTCTAGAGACAGGTCTCCCTTGTGCAGCTACATGGCCTCTGCAAGCTGCTTCACCTCCATGAACTTCCAGGACCTTCTCTGTCAGATGGAGAGGATGATCCCCACCCTGCCTTTCTCAGGATTCTAACAAGGATCAAGTGACAGAAGTCACACAGTGAGATGCTTCTGCCAAGGTGGTGTAGTAGTGGGAATAAAATGGCCGTTCATCTGAAGGACCTCCGATTACACTTACCCAAGTGTAGACTGGATGCTCCTAATGCTGATAGCAGGCAACAGAAGAACTCTGGGGAGACCTGCTGAACACCCAAGTGGTGGAGCCAAAGTCAGGAGATCCTGGGCTGGAATCCCAGCTCCATCTCCTACTAGCAAGGTAACCTTGTACAGGTTATTTAACATCACCCAGAAACTCAGAATCATAATAGCGACCTCAAAGGATGGTAGTAAAAAATAGATGAAATAGTCTATGTGAAGTGCTCACCACAGGGCCTGGTGTATCGTGTTTCCTATAAGGACTGGCTGTGCTTCAGTGAGGCCAGCTCATTCCCGGATCAGTCCTTGTAGAGCTCCCAAGAGGATCCTGTTCACAGAGCCTGTCACACAGACGACTGATATATAGATAAGAATTTTAGTGTCGCCATTTACTGGGTGTAACTGGCCTCTCCTGGGGAGACATGGAAGCTCACGTCCAGCTTGTCATTTCCCTGTAGACAAGCTCCCCGGGGAGCCCAGCTAGAACCAGCTTCTCACCTGGTAAGCAGAGTCTCTGAGCAAAAGGACTATTTAGGTGAGAGCTTATGTCAAAGGCATCATGTCCTGTTGGCCTGATGCATCATTCTTCTCCATATGACACCTGCATCATAGGCTGGACAGAGCCCCCTTCTCCTGCTATATAACCAATGTCAACTCCCAGTGCTCTGTCTTCCCTTTTCTGTGTTGCTTCCAGTTGAGATACCACCATTTTTTCTTTGTATGGATTCAGGTCCTTGATTTCACTTGCTCCTAGCCTGGCTAGAGTCCTGCTTCTGGCCTATGACATCTTCTGGCTTTGGGGGCACCCCCATCTACCCGATATCACTCCTTGTGTATTGATGCAGCTGGTTTAGCTGTGTTCAGCTTGCACATGATTTGTTTGCCTCTCTACAGGGCTCCTAACTTTGTGGACACATATGCCACGGTCTTGGGACTTCTGAATCTATGCACTGGCCTGGCAGCTATAAGGACAGGGCAGTACCTCTGGAAGCTCTTAGTGAGAAACTGGCCTTTCATCTCTACTGTTTATGAAAGGGACTCATGGCACCACTCAAGAGTTAATGGCTTCCTTCATGAGGTAGGGATCTGTATCTGTTTCATTCACGGATGTATCTAAAGTGCCAGGGCAGAGCCCAGCACAGATCAGGCAGCCAATTGTATCTGCCAAATGAATAAAAGTCACTTATCAAGATAGTGTCCTGTTTATCTCAGAACCAGTTTTTGGCTGGCCTTGGAAGACAACATACCTTGATTTCCAACAGGATAAATCATTTTGCATGCTTTCCAAACTCTGGGTTTGCTTTTGGGGGCTGGGATTTCATTCTCATGTAGGCCCCATCGCCTCTTCCTACACAACCACTGATGTCAGGGACCCTGATAAAAGCAGAGTTCTGATTTTATCATTCTTGCCCAGCTCCAGATCCTTAGTTGACTCCCCAGTGCCTTCTCACCTGGGTAATCAAGGCCTAGATCTTGTACCTGATCTTGTCTTTCAAACTTAATCTCCATTTCTTCCCCTTAAATATTCTTGGTTGCATTTCAATTGCATTGCTCAATGTTTTTCAGACTTCTGCTTGAAACTTTTCTGCCTTTCTTCATGTTGTGCCCTCTGTTTGTAATAACCTCCCCTAAAGAACAATATTCAAGAGGGGTCCTGAACACTTGTCACACTGTGATTTCTCTACCTGCTGAAATCACTTACAACTTTCAAGACCAGTCTGAACTTGCAAAACCCATCGTGAATATCACAACCCATTTGTGCATAAAGTCTCCAGCTAAATGAGCCCTCTACCTCTTCTTACACTCTAGCATGCGTATCTGTACACTTCCTTAGTTTTCTTGTATTGTATGTCTTTTTTTTCTGTAATTCCTTTGTTCATTCCCACTCTGTATGACTGAACATTCTTTGAGGGGAAGGATTCGGTCTTAATTCCCTTTCCTTTCCCATGCTGTGCACATGGGACCCTCTAAGGAGGTAGTGTCACTGAGCAGCTGTTGCATCAAGTAGTCATTCTGTAAACACAGGTACTACTTCCGTACTTATAATTCCTCATTTCTAATGTCTCTCCAGGTTGCATGGATCTTACACAAAGAAAGGATTTTTGCTGTCATCAGCAAACACTGATTTCAAGCATCATTTGAATAAGCCGCTGGACAAAAGGCCAGCACGTCTCGAGTTGCTTTAAACATGCAACAATTCTTACTCTCTCTGGATCCCTGGAAACTCACACCATGGTCGCTTGCAAGTTAATGTCGCTAAGGCCATTCCTTACACATTGATCATTCAAATCGAAGTTTCGTGTGGTTTTTGTCCTCAGCACTAGGAAAGCCAAACATGAATTTCTCAAACCTGTCCAAACAATCTCTATTTAGGGAAAAAAAAAAAAAAAAGATAGGGGTTGGATCTTTTGTTCAAACAATTTGACTAGCTAACACACATTTTATAGTCCCTGAACGGTTGTTGAAAAGAAGTTTCCGTCTTATCACTAAAGTTGCATTCTTGAACCTATGAAATAAACTAGTTAGTTAGCATGTCTTTATATTCCTTTCATGCCTTTAGAGATACCTATTTCCAGACATGTTTTCAGAATGCATTTGGGGAAGCTATGATTAAAGGATATTTTCTGGTATGGTATGGAGGTTGAGTCTCTTGACAATGACTTGGAAAAAAAGAATAAAATCTATTTTACATCAGCTGAATGTCTCTAATTGGGTCTTGAAGACCAAACAATTCCCTTCAGTACGACTGGGGCTTTGGGTAGCCCCAAACCAATTAACTCAAATTATATAATTTTCCTCCCCCCCCATCCCCCAAAGCTTGACTTGCTTATTTAGTAGAGAGGAGGATTAGTGCAAGCACTAAGGAACCATTTTCTGACTGCCTGGCACAATATGTGAACTTCGTCCTGGGCCAGCCAGAAGCATCCTGGCTGGGAAGAAAGGAAAAAGGGAAGCTGAAGTCAAGCCGTCTTCTTGGTATAACTCTTCTCTTTCTTCGGTACAATGGAATCAGCATAAATATATGACTGGATTACCAGGCAGCAGAAAGCTTTTAAATGGAAACAAGAGTCTTCAGCCCTCCTAAACCTCTGAAAATGTACAGGAGCTAATTAAGGCAACAAAGTCATGAGTTGATCAGGGAAGACCAGAGAAATGTGGACAGTTAGGTAAGAATCTGAACAGGTATGTGTGTGTGTGTGTGTGTGTGTGTGTGTGTGTGTGTGTGTGTGTATAAAGGAGCAAATAGCTGTACTATGAGCAGATTTTATTTTTCTTCTCTTTTCAAACGATTCATTAGGGCTGGAATGAGCACTGGACAAATAATAAAATTATGTAACAATTCCAAATGCATATTTTCCAAATTAAAAAAAAACACAATGATTTTAAAAGGCAGAATAATCCCCTACATTACAATGATACCACAAGTATGCTTGGTAAACTTAGTTACAAAACAGCTTAAATTTTTTCTATTTTATATTTCACATTTTGTGTTCTTTGTAATAAAGTACTAAACATCTGAGTTGATCATTGTGAAATAGAAGTAAACTAAAAATCGTTTAGCTGTAATAAGAAAGAATAACGGATGGTACCCCAAGGTTGGAGGTTTTTCCAGGGAAGTCCTTTCTCACTTTTATTGACCTGTGGAATCCCAACTTCTAAGTGCTGACATTTTAGGTACCAAAAGAGAAAGCATGTAGTAGAAATGCCTGAATGTCTCTCTTCCTTTTTAAGCGTATAAAATATGGTACTGAACTTACCTTGGTATTTTCCCACATATTCTTCTCTGAGGGGACTCTGCCTTGGATACTGCTGTCTCTTTCGGTTACTAGAATGGGATGGTTTCATATAACAGGCTTCCCTGTTATACAAAACTGAAAACTCATACCGTGGTTGCTAGATCCAAGAACTTATCGTTCAAGTTTGACTTTTTTGTTTATGTGTCTGTCAAAAAGGAAAATCTAGAGAAATTAATGTTCTCCAAGAAATTACAAGTTCATTCCCCTCACTTCTCATGAATGAAGTAGCATTTTGTCTTCTGTCGATGCTACTATCTGTATAGGATTTTCTGAGATCTGTGATAGAGACCCTAGGGAATAGTTCATCGGTTTCCTTCAGAAGCTACTGACCATCAGGTTAAGACTCAGAGCTAGAAAACCACATCCCTTGGCCTCTTGGGCCATGGTACCAATGACGCAGGCTTAAGCCTCTTCTGTTGGTAATCTATCTTAAAGGAGGTGGAGTTCTTAAATTCAAGAACCATATGCCCAGGAAAGGTAAGACCCAGAGTATGAATACCAATTAAAATAAAGATAATAGATTTTCAAGTTTAAATTCTAAGAAGAACATTAAAAATTATTCAGTCTACTTCATCATTGTAAAGATGGCAGCCCAGGAGGAAAGGTGTTCAAGGTCATATGGTGACTTAGTGGTACAGCTTGGCCAGAACTTGGTTCTCTTGATTCAGTTGAAGACAATTGGCTATCAGTGCCAATCACATCTTAGTCACAGAGGCATCTTACTACTCTTCTGACTTCGTAGAATGCTAATGGCAGGGGAACCCTGTGACTTACAGGTTGAGGTTTCTCGCTGTTCTCCCTGGTTGGACAGATTTGGCATCTGTGGTCCAGGCTTTAAGGCAGAAAAACAGACAGGGGCCAACCAGTGCTTCTCTCCATTGGATGTAAATTTAGGAGATGTATTAATTAACATAACATTGCTGCTTCCATCTCTAAGCCTAAAGCGGCCTTCTGCTTTGTACTCCCCACCAAAATCAAAGCACCACTATGGTTTATTTTTTAGGTATCTCGAAGGATAATGTTTGACCACTCCTCTTCTTGGCTTTACCTCCATGTGCTGTGTGTAATGATCCAGAGAGAATCAATTGGACACTGCATTTTCAAGATAAGGATTGGGATTTTACTTCTGGGTAACCTGATGACCCCAATCAATCTCTGTCTTACAAACCCTCTGAAGATTTGATTCTCCAATCCGCAATTAAGTCCCAGCTTCCAAGAATGGCAACAGATGTTGCAATCCAAACACCTTTATTAACTATTTATTTTTAGATGTGTATCAATGATCTCCTGGCCTACAGAAACAGTACTAAATGCACTGCTCCTTAAATGGAAAATCATGCTCTTTCATCTTCAAGCCACTTTACTCTATAATCCCTTTGAGAAGATAAAAAGAGATGTATTAAGAAAATTGCTGACAATATAAAATTACTTTAAAAATCTACCTTTCCTAAAAGTAGTTGTCATCTGTCCATTGAAAAGATTGCTATTAAGTAGTATACCCCAACTATACAAAACATCGAATTTTTTTTAAGGTAAGTAGATAGCATAAAGTTATCTCTAACAGTGAAGATTTCAATGTTTGGTTTCCTTTTTTTTCTTATAAAACTTGCTGATTACATTTCATTTGCCAGACTTTGACCCTGTTTGAACCAGAACTTCAACACCATAAAGAAAAATCCTTACCACCAACTTGCCTTACAAGAATGTCATAAGGATTAGAAATGATGGCGGAGCACTTTAAACACTGAGAATGAAACATAAGGCCAACATTTTTTTTTTTTTTTTTTTTAGCAGGACCCTATGCAATCCTTTGTAATTAAACTCATCAAGGTTTTGTTCTATAGCTGAGCTCTTGCTTAAAGTTATTTGAGATCATTCCATGTAGAAGAAAATAAACTATTGTGAGGTCAAGGAGGACTCTTCTCTTGTGATTTAACTCACTGGCTAAACTTGCTAAATTCCTCTCACACAGGTAGGTGGAGTGGGCAGTTTTTTGCTTCAAGGGCAGGGGTGAATTCACAAGGAGATAATGAAGTTTAAGCTTCCAAGTGTTCTCAATGTCATTTGTCTTCATAAAATTTGCAAAAATCAGCTATTTGAACCATAATTGGTTGAGAATGCTGTCTGTTTCCACTCTGACTCTCCTACCATCATAGCCCAGTACAGTCAAGTGGGGTTAAAGTCGCCCCAGAGCAATTGTGCATGCCAGCAAAGGGAACTTGGAGCAAGTGATACTAAGTTTGGACTTAGTGACATATATTTACATAGGTTGCTGTCCCTTCTGCATATACTTATTTCTAACCCTTCTGATGTAGGAATGCCTCCCAGGCATATTCCTCCCACTGTGCTGACTCCCCTGCTATCATGGCTCAGAGCTGCTGGCCAAAGTTCTCATCAAGAATTAAACTAAAGCCTGGAGGTCTATTGGGTAATGGAGAAGAGGTAAGATTTGCAAGGTGTGGGACTAGAAGCTAGTTTGTGGAAAATATGTCTAATCATCACACATACACAAGTATAAGTGAAGGAGTTCATTTCATGGATGCCTGGTCAAAGGAAAGTTCTCTTCTGTCAGGACTATACTTAATAAAGCATTATTTATAATTATAAATTCATCCTTTTATATTGTTTTAAGTTTTTTTATTTTAAAGATGTGGGATACAATTCAGGGTTAGGTATACAGATGTTCATTATGCGGATAACCTTGTTGATGAGGTGTGCCCCCCTCCCCGGCAGATTCCCACTACTGCCAATCTCACCCTTTTTTATTCTTAAATGGGAATTGTATAAAATAGAATTATCAGAATTCCTGTGCTTATAGATACAGACCTATAGGAGTGTTACCAAAAACAGGCATACCTAGTGAGATATCTGAGTTTTAAGTATCCCAGCTTTCAATAGCAAAAGAACAAACTCCAAACAGCCCCTCCTAAGTGAGTGAATTATCTTTCTATTATCTCTACTGAAAAGAATATAACAAAATCATTGCCATAATAAGAGGTGATCAGAAAGTTGTTAGTAAAAAATGTAGATTTAAAAAGTTATTGTGGAGGTGCATTAATTTGCTAATTACTAAAAATTCTAAGTTATTTTTTGGATTTTAAGACGCCTATGGTATTTGCCAGATTTCTAAATCAATATCCATGTTGTACATACGTTTTTCTTTGTAAACTTTTTGCATTCTTATTCTCACAAAAACCCCACAAAATTGTATATTTCATCTCTCACATAACTTGATCTGCCTCTAGAGAAGGGGTGGGTATGAGTGTGGGGGTGTCAGGCAGCAAAACTCAATCCTTCATCAAAGATGGTTTGGTTCACAGAAGACGTTGGAGGCCAACTATGTCCCTGCTCCTTGCCTCCCTCCACTCCCTCCCCACTATGTTTAAAGAAGTACAGACTTTGGAGCGAAGTTCTTTGCCTATGATGACCTAGCCCATGCATGGCAGAAATTGGTCAAATCCATGCATTAAGAATGGATGCCGGGACCTGCTGGTCAGACAGACCAGGAGCAAAGTGACTAAATTAGAAGCCAACAGACCTGGATTTCAGTCTTGACTGCCACTGCTTCATGGATGACTTCTTTTTTTTTTGAGTTGGAGTCTCACTCTGTCACTCAGACTGGAGTGCAGTGGCCGCTCCCGGCCACCGCAGCCTCGACCGGCTGGGCTCCAGCAATCCTTCCGCCTCAGCCTTCCAAGGAGCTGGAACTACAGGTGCGTGCTACCACGCCCGGCTACTTTTTTGATTTATAGTGGAGATGAGGTCTCAGCCGGGCTCGGTGGCTCAGCCTGTAATCCCACGCTTGGGGAGGCTGAGGTGAGTGGATTGCCTGAACCCGCGGGTTCAAGACCCGCCTGGGCAACTTGGCGAGACCTCATCTCTACAATAAATCAAAAATTAGCCAGGCGTGGTAGCACGTGCCTGTAGTTCCAGCTACTTGGAAGGCTGAGGCAGAAGGATCGCTGGAGCCCAGCAGGTTGAGGCTGCGGTGGCCGGGAGCGGCCACTGCATTCCAGTCTGGGCAACAGAGTGAGACTCCAACTCAAAAAAAACAAAAAAAACAAAAGATGAGGTCTTGCTAAGTTGCCCAGGTGGGTCTCGAACCCGCAGGCTCAGGCAATCCACTCACCTCAGCCTCCCAAAGCACGGGATTACGGGCTGAGCCACCGAGTCCAGCTCATGGATGACTTATAATAACAAACTTCCTTCCTTGGACCTTGTTCTCCCCATCTGTGCATGCCCAAAGGAGCTGTCTTCCTGTATTAGAAGTTATGGAAGTGCTCCGCGACAAAGTAAGGTCTGAGTAGATACCTAAAGGAAGTCAGAGTGAGTCATATGGATATCTGGGCCTTTCTATAAAGAAGGAAGAGCAACTCCTGAGACAGGAGTGTGCATGGCATCTTGGAGGACCAGCAGGGAGGCCAGTGCACTTGGGTGGAGTGAGCAAAGAGAGGAGAAGTAGGCAGAAGTAGAAGAGGTCAGAGAGCGAGTGCAGGCCCCAGCGAGGGAGTTTGCTCTCATGGAGAGGAGTGCCATTGGAGTTTAGGAACCTTGAGTGACGTGACCTAAGAGATGCTTAAAAGGGTCAAACATGTTGCTGCTTGGGGTGAGGAAGGAGGCCGGATGGGAGGCTGCTGTTCTCATACAGGGGATGGCCTAAGGCAGGGGCCCATGGAGAAGGTATCCACAATCACCTCCAACACAAGGCATAAAGTAACAGGTGCCTCAAAAGAGTCAGAGAAAAATGGTGCTGGCCAGAAAGAATGAACTGGGCATTATCAAGCAGAGATAGCAGGCAGAAGAATGGCAACTTTATAGAGAAAATGGCATGAACAAAGATACACGTGAAAAAGACAAAGGTCATGCTCACAGAAACAGTGCTGTGAAATGATTGGGAGTGAGGAGTCTGTGATGTTAGGTGAATTATTCAACCTACCCTCAAAGTCTTCATAGTAAGGGGAGATTGTATACTCATCCGTCTGGCAGAGGGCTTGCAAAGGCGCAGGGTGAATGGTAGCCCTAACTACTGTGAATGCAATTTTTCTTAAACTCCAAAAAGTTCCATTAGGCAGAAGCTCAAGAAATCAGGCTGGCATAGAAAAGCCTTAAATGCCAAGCTGAAGAAACAGAGTGGAAAGACCATCAACCAGTCTCTTCAGGAAGAACATCCCAGGCTTGTCTGATTCTACAAGCCACCAGAAATGCCTACTAAAAATGAGGTTCTCTAGCCACCTACTTTGGCCTGGGGACCAGGGGACTGGGTTTTAGCAAGCGTCCCAGTTGACTCTTTTGTTTTGTTTTGTTTTGTTTTTTTGTTTTGTTTTTTGAGTTGGAGTCTCACTCTGTCACCCAAACTGGAGTGCAGTGGCCGCTCCCGGCCACCGCAGCC
>CAUYQG010065494.1:0-14327 GCA_963574415.1 Tarsius wallacei | reverse complement strand
AACCACATCAGAGAAAAATAGAAAGTATGTCAATTTTGGATTTAGACTTCTTTCAATCTTGAAATTTTTGAAGTTAATTGCAGTATCTACCAGGGGTAGTAGGTGGCCTCAAAGTAATTTTCCTTATGAGATTTTAAATCACTTTAAAAACAGTAACTGACAAATAATAATTTACTGACGACAACAAAATAAACTGAGTTGAATCATTAGAATGTGCCGTGCATTGATCCATTTGTTAGTTACAGACAGTGGTGAGGTCTGCAGTCAGAGCACAAGGACACTTAAACCACATTTTTTTTCTACTTAGAGCCTACTCAGAAGAATTTCTTCAAAGTCAGATTCAGCTGTCACTTACAAAAATATCTATACATACAACTATGATTTTACTTTAGTTTGTTTTGCATGACTTATTACTTACTTTTATTCAGAATATTTTTCTTTCTCTCTCATTCAAAGTATAATTTACATTCAGTGAAATACTCAGCTCTTAAATGTTATATTCAATCAGTTGCAAAACATGGATATTAGGATACAGAATATTTCCATCACATCAGAAAATTGTCTCATGCTCTTTCATCCAACCAAAAGCTGAGCTGATTTCTATTTACATAGACTGGTTATACACAGTCTCAGATTTCATATCAATGAGATCATACAGATATTCTTTTGGCTTTCTGGTTTCTTCCATTTAGCATAACATTCTTGAGATTCATCCGTGTTTTATAATATGTCAGTAGTTTATTCCATTTTTTGCTAGTGGGTAGTAAAAAACACAGCCTGTCTAACAATTCTACTGCTTATGAATATTGGTATTATTTTCAGTTATGTTTCTATTAAAAACATATATCCTATAAATATTAGTTTCAAGAATTTTAAGGACAAATGTTATTATTTATTTTAAATAAGTAGTCAAGAGCAGAACTGCCAGATATATAATAAAGTGGTATGTTTAAATAAAGAAAATGCCAATGGGTTATACTGTATTTTTATTTCTCCTGACAACATATGTGAGTTTTGGTTTCTCCACATTCTCTTCAATGTTTAATGTTATTGTCCTTTAATTTTTTATTAAGTTGTGTCTCATAATGAATTTAAATTGTTTCCAGATAAGTAATGATGTGGCTTAATTTTTAATGTGTCTGTTGGACATTTGAATATCTTCTTTCTTCCAAGTTGATTAAAATAGTTTGCTTTTTATTTTATTGGGTAGTTTTTAAAAAAAATATCTAATTGTAGGAGTTCTTTATATGAATTCAGGTCTTTTATCAGATAACCAGGTTTTCATGTGGCAATTATTTTTTAACCTGTATTAACTGTGCTTTCCACTGCATCTTTTGATAAAATGAAAGTGTTACTGTATTATATTAGACTCTAAAGTACCAAACAAATTATCTTTTGTTTTATGATTCCTTTTTTCTGTGTTCTAAGAAATCTTGGACTACTCTATAATTTCAAAGGTAGTCTATGTTTTCTTCAAGTTTCTTAATAGTTTTATATCAAAGTTTATTATCAAATTTATTTTATGCATAATGAGGTCTTTAAACATAGCTTATTCTTCTAGTATCAATTTCTTAGTTTAGTTTGTACAGCCCTCTAACAGTACCTATTCCATCTTCCTTTAAGGTGCATTTTATAATCAATTCCACCTCTATACCTACCCCTTATTTCACTAATTTAGATTTAAAACTTTCCTTCTTTCAAAATCATATATATTTAGTGTTTCTGAATCAATCACAAATGGTTTTCTTATTTTATTCTTTAGTGTTTTATTGTCGAAGTGTAAAAATAGTTTGTCTTTACACACTCTCCCCCTCACCCTTCTTTTTCACCTGTTCCCTCTCCCTCTCCTCCTCCCTCTCTCTCTCTCTCTTTTATATGAAGTATAATTTACATTCAGGTGTGGGAGAAGGCACCAGTAAAGAGAGCATGCCTCCAGGAGCACTTCGATTCAGCTTTATTTCTGGCATGGAAGAAACTTGTATTGACTCCCAGGACCCTGAAAAGCTATTACAATGTGGCTACAATAAAAACCACCAGATCAGGGCCTGCAGGTTTCCTTATCATCTTATCAAGCAGAAACATCCTGATGTCTCAAGCAAATTGGTACTTGTCCCTTCAATACTCGCCACCAGGTTTCGGGCGATATCAGTCATCATATCTCAAGCCATGAAGACAAAAGTATGGAACAAGATATTGTCAACCAAACTAGAAACTTTGGACAATAGACTCTGACTGAGAGCATATGGCAGTGCCCTCCTTGCAATGAAGACTGGGATAAAGATGTGTTGGAAGATACCAGCACCAATTTGTCTGGGGCACTGCTAACTATTGTGGCAACAACAGCCCTAAAAGCAACATAGTTGCAGAACATAAGAGTAAACTGACTTGAGGCATGTCTGCCTTATGTTCTGCCATGGAAAAAGCATGGAAATGCACAGTAATTGAATATCTATCTCATCAAACTCCAAACCATAGAAGACTCTTGTTACTTCCTGGTGTCAATGGGTTCTTCATTTTTCTCCTAAGCTAAAGAATGATAAACTGTGACTTTCAAAAAGAAAAAAATAATTTCATTCAGTGAAATGCTCAACCCTTAAATGTTACATTCAATCAGCTTTGACAAATTATATTAGGACACAGAATATTTCTTTTTATTATGCAACATTGTTAAATTCACTAGTTCTAGATGGTCTTTGATGAAAAATATTATTTGCAAATAACGTCAGTTTTTCTTTGTTTCTTCCCAAACTTAGCATCTATTTCTTCTTATAGTGATATTGCAATGGTCACAACATCTAATAAAATGATAAATAGAAGTTGTGAAAGTAGACATTATCTTTTTCCTCATATTATAGGAAAGTAATCAGTTTTTTAAATGTTGGATATTTTTGCTGTAGTTTTTCATTAATTATCTTTATCGAATTTAGGAATTTTACTTTTCCAGATAGCATTTCATTTTTATCATAAAAATTATTTTATTTTGAAAAATAGTTTTTATGCATTCATTAAAATTGTTGCAGGAGTTTTGAACTCCACTGTCAGTTTAAACCAACAACCTAGGGTTCATGTCCCATGACCAAGATGATTAAGGAATGCAGACACCAAAAGGGTGAGTGAAAGAAATTTTATTAAGTAACAAATCTTTCCAGAAAAAGAGAGGGCACCTGAAATGGGTAACTGGTGCAAGGAGTTTGTGGTTTTTATCTTATCTTTTCCGAGAGCATTTCTCTCATTTACATCTTAACTGCTCCTTACTTCCTGAGACCCAACTTTTATTGAGCACGTGGGTCCTTGACCAAGGTTAATCTATCTTAGATGTTACCCATAAGTACCACAGACAAGCCCACTCTGGAGGAGTGGGGGGTGAAACCAAATTGCAAATACTATGTTAATGATATTACAATAAGCCAAAGTGAAGTTAGGATATTTATTTAAGCTACTACACCTGTGTTTAAGTAGCAAAAAGTCCCTTTTAGTAGTACATCCTGGGTTATGAGGATACTCTTAACCACATTAACCACATTTTCAGTCAACAATTAATAACGGAGGTGGTTCAGTGGGCATTCCTGCAGGTGTTAAGTCTACTTGAGACCCTACCTTTCTATCTGCCTAATCAGCTTCTATCTCCTCTCTCAAAATGATCATAGAGTTTTTCTTTTCTCCTTCAATTTCATAACATAGTGAATTATAGTAATTTATATTCCTAGGTTAAATCTACTTTTCATTCCTAAAATAAATTCCAGTTGATCATGGTGTATTGTAATACATATATAAATTATATATATGTTTATATGCATAGAAAGTGAGAAAGAGAGTGTGAATGCATTTGATTTTATTTACTAATATATTAAGGATATTTTTTAAATAATCACATTTTAAATTCAGGATATTCTAAAATTTTTTTATGAGCCACATCAGGATGGGCAATTTTGATAAAGAGGACAAGTGTGAATATCTTCATTACCATTATATTCATGAAATACCTGCAAGAATACTAACATCACTTAATATATCTCATATAGGTTGTAGGTTTCTTTTCTTTTTTTTTTTTTGAGTTGGAGGTTCACTCAGTCGCCCAGGCTGGAGTGCAATGGCACACTCACGGCCATCCCAGAGCCGACCTGCTGGGCTCCGGGATCCTTTTGCCTCAGCCTTCCAAGTAGCCAGAATTACAGGTGTGTGCTACCAAGCCCAGTTCATTTTTGATTTATTGTAGAGACGAGGTCTCACCAAATTGCCTGGGCTGGTCTCCAACCCACGGGCTCAGGCAATCCACTCGTCTCGGTCTCCCAAAGTGCTGGGATTACACCAAACTCGGCAGCTTGTAGGTTTCTAACCATAATGTAACATTATTTTAGTTCTGGGATATCAATGTTAAATATTAGTTATATAATCTGCATTTTACATTTCAATAGTAGATGTTATTTTTTGGTAAAGATAATTTTCCTTCAACATATAATTAAACAAAGCATTTGGAATCTTCCACATTGTGACACATCCATTAAGTTAATACTACATAGTTGTTTTAAGTAATAAGTTAAGATAAATTGGCTGATATTTCAGAAATATTACTAAGAAAATAATATTTTAGTAGAATAGATACACCATTTTTATCTTGTGTAAATGAATAAAATAAGATGATAAATATAGTGAAAAAGTAAAACTTTTGCTTTTCACACATGTTCCTGCATTTTTAACTTTTATAAATGCAAATTCATTATTTGAAGAAACAGCCAAATAGTAATATTATGGTATAGTCGCTTCTCTTTGTGTGTGTGTGTGTGTGTGTGTGTGAGAGAGAGAGAGAGAGAGAAGGAGAGAGAGAGAGAGAGAGAGAGAGAGACTAAACAGAAATAAATATCTATACAAAGACAATCATACCTATGTCATATCAAGTATAAACAAAACAAAAATAAAGTCTCCTTACATTGATAATAATCTTTTGTAAAGTCTCAGGGTACAAAATCAATGTACAAAAGATAGTTGTGTTGCTATACACCAACAAGAAGCATGCAGAGAACCAAATAAAAAGGACAATCCCATTCACAATAGCCACAAATAAATAAACTATCTTGGCATCCTTTTAACCAGAGAAGTGAAAGATCTTTACAATTAGAACTATAAAACGTTGCTCAAAGAAATCAAGGATGACGTAAACAAATGGAAAAACATTCCATGCTGATGAATTGGAAAAATCAGTATTGTCAATATGTTTATCTTATCTAAGGCAATCTACAGATTCAACACAATACCAATCAAATTGCCAGCATCATTTTTCTCAGACCTGGAAATGGCAGTATGGAAGTTCATAAGAAAACAAAAAGGAGCACAATTAGCCAAAACAATTCTCAGCAGAAGGTACACTGTGGGAGATATCATAGTTCCAGACTTGAAACTTTACTACAAAGCTACAATAACCAAAACATTTTGGTATTGGTACAAGAATAGACACATAGATCAATGGAATAGGACAGAGAATCTAGAAGCAAAAACTGAGCCTCTCAATTAATTCATCCTCAACAAAGCCACCAATAACAACCACTGGGAAAAGGAGTGCTTATTTAGCAAATCATGCTGAGAAAACTGGCTGACCACCTGCAAAAGTATTGAAACTGGACCCCTCCCTCTAACCAAATATAAAAATCAACTCAAAATGGATCAGACCTAAATGTAAAACCTCAAAGTATAAGAATCCTAGAAGAAAATTGACATTAGCAAGTTTAAAATCTAGACATTGAGAAGACTTTTGCACTTTTATTTCTTTTCTTTGAAATCAGTCTTCTTCATAAGAGAAAACAAGCAAACAAAATTTTAGGCTGCCTGTAAGAGGCTGTCTGTAATAGCTAACTGTTAGCCAATGTCTGGACAGAGCAGACAAAGATCCAATAGTTTATGACAGATGTAAAAGGAAGACCTATAGACACTGGAAGTACCAGCTGAACTCCATTCTGAATTATTGGCTTATGATACATGAACTGTTAAAAGGTTGGTTCTTTTAAATTTCTCTGAAGTTTAGCATATCATTTAAATCAGTAGTCAATACATAATTAATGCACAATTCATAAGTATTTGAAAAGAGTATAATATCTAGCAATGTATTTTTTAACAAGATATATATGCATTTATCATCTGTCTATCTAAATGCCTGTGTAAAGAATACTAAATATAAGTTTTAGTTCCCATTTTGTATATCTATGTATGTGTGTGTACAATAATGCCTATTACTGGATTAGTCACATTGTCAAAGATCATGAAACAATTTGATTAATATTATATATGCTACAGTTGAAGAGATCGCTATACATAAGTAACAAAATTACCCCTGTTGTTTCAATTAAATATCCATTCAAACCTGATCTACGACTAAATCACTGAAGTTTGTGTATAACTTGGTGAATCTGAGGAAGATTTGAAAATACACAAAGTTGATCTTCATTAGGATCATAATGAAAGTGTGGGTGATGGGGTATTAATTTTTCAAAATATTTGTTTTGTTTGGTAAGTTATAACTAACCACTTACATAAAATTAGTATTATGCAAAATCAATTACTAGAATATTAAACTTTACATAAAAATGAAAAATAAAATACACAACACAATGAGGAAAAACCAAAATTAACCGAATAGCTTTTGAAAATATACTTATATTATGAATATAAATAGCTCAGGAATATTTATCAGTCTCAGTTTGGTATGTTAATTACTTGAAGAACTTGTGAAAGTTTCCTTGACAGGTGTCAAATGAGAAGGCTGTGTGACCAGGTGGTAAAGTGGAGACTCTAGACCTCACAATTCTAAGTTTTATTACTGACTCCAGCATTTGTTAATTAGCTCTATTTCAGAAATATAGTTTCTTTGGATATAGCATTATTGGGCCTTCTGAATAAACACAAACATTGCAAAGGAACAAAGGTAGAAAATGGAGAAGACTCTGGTTCTAAGTTTCTTTTAAAAAAACAGTTTTACTATGTCTAAAGATAAATAAAAAGTTGCAAATTTGTAATTACAATACTTGAGAAACTAGAATTTAAGTTAATCAAATTTATATATGACAAAAGTCTAATATTGGTGGAATTACTATGTCGATTTTGTTATGTTTTTAAAGTTCTGTTAAGATTTACTTTTAGTAAATAATACTCATTATTTGATCTGAAATTTTATCTTAGCTTCTTTTGTTGGTACATATGTAGAAAAGCAAGAATAGAAGTTTTGAAGTTATTAATTTGGTATCAGAAATTACATGAACTTGTGCATAAATACAAATAAGTTTATGTATACAACGGTAGAAATTCTTTTTCAATAGGTATAACATAAGCTGCTTAACAAGTTACACAGGAGGGTTTATGATATTTTTGCTTCCTTGCTTAACAGGAAAGAGATAAAAATTGAAATTTGATAAACGTAATTTCTCTGCTCCTTCTACTGAGACTGTGCTGAATGCTGAGGACATTCAAGGACAGCTATGATTGCTTCAGTGGAGCAGAGCTTTCTATTCTTACCCCCATTGGAGAAATTTTTTTTATTAAAGAATGACCTTCTTATTATAAATCATTATTCCTGTTCATGCACTGTTAGGAAGAATGACAGTCTGTTCAAAATGATACAAAGCTCAATGATTTCCTAAATTGCAATGAAACAACATAGGATTTTATCAATGAATTCTGGCTAATGTTCTTGTAGTCAACTCTGTCTTATAATAAGCTAGGACCAATCATTGCCCCCAAAACTTTTCAAGTCAAGGTAAAATTGCACAAGTTAAATCATTGTTATTTTTTTCCAACTTGAAGTGTTTAAACTACAGGGGAAGGCTAGTTATTACTTACCAATGTAGTTTTTAAACAATTTAAATAAAGTTCTAAGCCAGGCTCAGTGGCTCAGCCTGTAATCCCGCGCCTTGGGTGGCTGAGGTGAGTAGATTGCCTGAGCCCACGGGTTCGAGACCCACCTGGGAAACTTGGTGAGACGTCATCTCTACAATAAATCAAAAAATTAGCCAGGTGTGGTAGCGTGCTCCTGTAGTTCCGGCTACTTGGAAGGCTGAGGTGGAAGGAATGCAAGAGCCCAGCAGGTCGAAGCTGCGGTGGCCGGGAGCAGCCACTGCACTCCAGTCTGGGCGACAGAGTGAGACTCCGACTCAAAAATAAATAAATAAATAAATAAATAAATAAATAAATAAATAAATAAAGTTCTACATATTTATTTTATACTTTTCAACATATTGTCAATAAAAATGTAATTAAAAATTTTTATAACCTAGATACTATGCTATATGTTATATGGTTACTAAAATAACAAATTCATGCAAATATACTTTAAATAACAAATACATTAGTCTCTAGCACTGTTAAATCATCTTGTATCTGTTTATAAATTCTCTTTTTTTTTTTTGAGTTGGAGTCTCACTTCGTCGCCCAGGCTGCAGTGCAGGAGCATGCTCCTGGCCACCGCAACCTTGACCTGCTGGGCTCCAGTGATCCTTCTGCCTCACCCTTCCAAATAACCAGAGCTACAGGCATGCGCCACCACGCCTGGCTAATTTTTGATTTATTGTAGAGACAAGGTCTCACCAAGTTGCCCGGGTGGGTCTTGAACCTGCGGGCTCAGGTAATCCACTCTTCTCAGCCTCCCAAAGTGCTGGGATTACAGGTTGAGCCACAGAGTTCGGTCAAATCCCTTTTTCTTACAGCAAAATTACTTAGGATGATTCATGACCTTTAATTATTCAATTCAATGAAAACAAAGTACCTAAATCTTTGATTTATTGAACTCTTTACAAGGTATAATTAATGTAGTAATGACAAAATGCATTTTCACATCTATAAACTAAAATAATATTGTTAAGTAAACTCAGACTAGATCATAGACCAAAGAAATTATTTAATAATCATGTTATATTTTCTGAGATCAGATGCAGTTGAGCACGCTCAGGATAGTATTCCTGTAGACATATATTTTCTTTTCTATAAATAAATTCTGTTAGTATTTATTCAAAGAAAAATATGTAAATGCTTGTAAAAAATACACATTTATTATTAATTACAAAGAAAAAAAGAGTGCCTTTATAATGGTAGATGATAATTTGATTACTTAAACAATTAATCAAAGTTACCTGATAATAATGTAACAAATAGAATTATGGCCTTCTGATGTAATGTACTGAGCAGGCACACCACGTATTTCTTATTTCTGACCAAAATGTGTAACCAGAATATTATTATGATACAATATAAGGTAAAATAAAACAAGTTATGTTCTACAACCTAATCTGTGTTTGTTTATCCAGAATTTCAATATATTTAGATAAAGGAAAAGTAATTTATCAAAAATAAAGGAAAATAAAATAAGACACTAAACACAATGTGTGATCCTAGACTGTAACCAAGAACTCAACAAAATATCTATATAGGACATTATGGAGTTATTTATTAATATTTGAAGGTTGACTACATATCAGATCTCAATATTTACCAGTATAAAATGTATTGATTTTTATAACAATAATGTAATTACATTAGGAAATTTCCTAATGTACATTTCCTTAGGAAATCACCTTGAACATTTAAATTCTTAAGTATGTCTGTAACTTATTTTCAAATGATTTTGCAAACAACAAATATTTCAAATATACAACCCTCAACGCCAATATACAAAAACAAAGGAGAAAACAAACATGACAAAATACAGCAACTGTTAACATTTAATAAATCTGAACTTTCATATGTACTTATAATTATGTTGAAATAAGAAGTTTAACAAGCAAATGTGTGTGTATATATATATATAAATATACATATATAAATGAAACAAATTGATTATTCAAATACCGTAGAAAAAATATTATTGTGGTATGTCATCCCGTAAAGAAACTATGTTTATTTTCTGAAAAATAACATCTTGGTTTTTGAATATTTCCCTCAAAGTAAAATATTTTTATAAATACATTACTATACTCTCATAGAAAGGCACACTGTTTGAAGAACAAGAGGTAATACATTAGCTCTGGTTTTCTGATCTCCAGAAGGAATAAATGTAATTCCTCTTTACTCTTTATTTCACATTTTGTTTATCAAATATTACTCCATGTGCCTTTTGTCTTTTTTTTACAAGGCCATGAGCTTCTTCAGTTGCAGGAACCAAGATAATTTATCTTCTTCCCATTATTTAGTACAGTGTATGAAATATAGTTGTTGCTCAGAAAATAAGGATATCTTGGAGGCAGTAAAATGTTCCATAAAATATTCTAGGAAGTGAGAGAGGAGATAGTTAGAGAAAAGCTAGGCAGACAGGGCAGGTCACCCAGCAACAATGTAATGAATTTCTGGCGGGCTTCTTGGGGCTGATACACTTGCTTTGGTAAACAAGCTCCCTACAAGCCTCTCAAGCTAGAGCTGAAGTACTCACTGCTGGGATAGAAAAACAACCAATCAGCTTGCTGTCAAATGCTAACCAATCAGCTCACCATTAGGCCCCTACCTCCTCCGAATTTGTCCTTAGTGCTGACCAGTCAGCACAGCTAGTACCAACCAATCAGCTCACAGTTAGTGCTAACCAATAGGCTCAGTCTTAAGACTGTATAAGCACCAGGTTTCCACCCCTAGATCGGCAACTCCCTCACATCCCCTTACACTGTGGGAGCTTTTCTGTCCTCTCAATAAATTCTGCTTTCTCACTTTATGACTGTTCATGTCCCTCATTTCTTTTCTTTTCTTGTCTTTTCTTTTCTTTTTCTTGATGGGAAAGGAGAATTTATTGAGAGGACAGAAAAACTCAAAGAGTAGGAGGGGACCAGAGGGGGTTGCCCATGTCCCTTATTTCTCCTAGGCACGAGACAAGAATCCCGAGCTGAAGAGCTGCAGAAGATGGTCAGAAACTGAAGAGCTGCACACCCCAGAGGCTGGCTCGTCAGCTGATGAAGCCAGCTGAACTGGTAGAGCTGTTGGCAGAGGACGAGACTCCGAAACTGAGACACTTCTGGGGGCTACAACATGCTCAGGGCTTGGCTTGCCAGTCCATTGGAACCAACACTTCTGATGCTAGATTTGCCAGCCCACTGATTCACCAGCACTCTCAGGGCTTGGCTTGCCAGTCCATTGGCGCCAACACTCCTGCCATTCCATTGAGCTGACACTCTCTGGGGCTCGGCTAGCCAATCCATTGAGCTGACACTCTCAAAGCCCAGGATGACCTGAAAAATATGTATCAGAAGGGCAGTAAAATATTCTGGAAAATATTCAAGAACAATGTTTCTTTAACTGATTTAGCAGTTTGGGGGTGTAGCCTGAGATACTGTTGTTCTGAAAAAACTTCCTGATGATGACAATGACATTTGCACATGGCCACACATAGTAGTTGGTTCTAAGAGGGTAGACATATAGAAATCAATGAAGAATTATAGTCAATTACCATCAGGTTATAAAAAGTTCATAGTTTTGATTCCTTGTTATCATCAATAAATTATTTTTTGTCAATTTAATTGTTATAGTTTACTATTCTTTTGGTGTGCGTGTTTGTGTGTGTGTGTGTATCCAAATATTATTGTGGTATGCCCTCCAGTGAAGAAACTATGTTTATTTTCTGAGAAGTAACATCTTGGCTTTTGAATTTTTCCCTCAAAGTAAACTATTTTTATAAATACATTACTATAATCTCATAGAGAGGTACCCTGTTTGAAAAACAATAGGTGATACATTAGCTCTGGTTTTCTGACCTCCAGAAGGAAACAAATGTAATTCCTCTTTACTCTTTATTTCACATTTTGTTTATCGAATATTACTCTATGTGCCTTTTGTCTTTTTTTTTTTTTTTAACAAGGCCATGAGCTTCTTCAGTTGCAGGGACCAAGATAATTTATCTTCTTCCTATTATTTGATGTGTGTGTGTGTGTGTGTGTGTGTGTGTGTGTGTGTGTATTACTTTATGTTATAGTCCCTTTTTATTTTAGTATATATTTACAAGATTTTTTTAGGTTTAATTTTAATCTGATCCAGTAGAATGCAAAAGAAGAAAAAGTACTTGATGTTCAGTTTATCTTAATAAAATGTTGAAAGTCAAAAGTTATTTTTAAACATTTTATATAATATTTACTTGTTGAGACAATAGTGATATGTATTTCACTAAAAGAGAATCATAATGTTGAAATAATTTTCTTACAACTGTGTAGCTTTTTAAACACTGAAAACATGTTTAATACCTTACCGTTTTATGCATTTTGCAATTTACTTGGTTACAATTGTAGTGATGTTAGGACCTTTTGGATGATTGCTCATTGTATGTTTATAGAATATTGTGCATGTCTATTTACAATTTGTCTGAATTTAATAAATAGAAAAATCTTAAAGCATTAGATAACAAAAAGTCATGCAATAATGACGAAAATAAAAAGTCTTTATTTCTTTTACTCAATTGGATTGTATAAATACATTTTATAATATATACCATTCTTTAAGGTTTTATCACTTTTTAACATTGTTTCTATAATAAAGATAGATGTTTTGTCAGCTATTAGGAAAGCAAATTTAGGATAATTATTCAATAATGACCAATATTGACCTGGACAAGCATTACGATTTATGCTTTTATGTCCCCAAATTTTAAAATACATAATTAAAATGCATAAAATAAAACATGCAAAAAATTTTCCACATTGATATTTAATAGTGCACTTGATTTCTGTAAGTAATAGAGATTATGAAAGAAAAATGCATGTAATTTTGTTTTGACTATGTTGAGATAAAATTAAATAAAATAGAGTTATTTTTATATTCTATAAAGGGAAATTGAAACAACATTAATGAAAGGCAAGAAATAAAAATACGTCTTATTTCTTTCATAAATTCAAGAAATCTATTAAATGTTCTTTGTCACAGTCATAAGCAAAATCATACAATAGGACCACACAGCATATAAATATCTTTTTCTCAGGCACTACACTTTTGTGGGTTTCTGTGGATTTTTTTTTAAGGAATTTGAAAAACGTGTGTGAGTTGCAAAAAAATCTTCTTATAGATTTATGTATGAAGCATGTTTCTTTAGGTGGTGGTGGCAGGGGAGTAGGGACAGAAATAGCCAGATAATATTTCTCTTTAAAACTAGATGTAGCTAGTTAATTACTATCAACTTTTAGCTTACCTAACCAATGAGTAATCATGTAGAAAGAATCTCCTCTTTTTCCAAGAGAGTATCTCTACATATGAATTTTTTTTATAGGCCATGCGTCCACAAATTACAGTATGCAGGCACAATCAAGCCTATTGTTTGTTTTTGTTTAAAAATAAGTAAATAAAAATTTTACTAGATAATAAAAATTGTATTGGAACATAGCTTTATTCATTTACTCACATGTTTTCTGTGGCTGCTTTCTTCTTCTTCTTCCTCCTCCTCCTCTTCCTCCTCCTCCTCCTCCTTCTCCTCCTCCTCCCCCTCCTCCTCCTCCTATCTGGCCTTTACAAAAATAGTTTGCTCATTCCTGTTCTAGTTTGTTAATTGTAATGTCTCACTAATGCCTACATCACATTTCTACTCTTTCTAGACAGCATTACATCCTTTCATTTTTTTCAGTCTCTTTACCTTTGATTATACTTTCCCCAACTAAGCAACACACTTGAAATCCATTCATCTCCCACTGTATCTTCAAACAAAAGCTGTCTCCTCACATCTGTTTATTCATACAAAACCTTTAGTCAGAAGGTTAATTTTACAAATTTACATTGTACATTTTTTGTTCTGTTCTTTTGTTTGTGCAAATCTAAAGTTACTAGCAGCTATGTATGCAGGATGTTAATTTCTCTGAGGCTTATTTATAAAATGTTGAGATAATTTAATATAATAAAAATATAAGCCAGGCTTGGTGGCTCAGCCTGTAATCCCGCACCTTGGGAGGCTGAGGTGAGTGGATTGCCTGAGCCCGCGGGTTCGAGACCCGCCTGGGCAGGCGAAACCTCATCTCTACAATAAATCAAAAAAAGTCAGTCGGGCATGGTAGCGAGTGCCTGTAGTTCCAGCTACTTGGAAGGCTGAGGTGGAAGGATCGCCGCAGCCCAGCAAGTCGAGGCTGCGGTGGCCGGAAGGGGCCACTGCACTCCAGTCTGGGCGACGGAGTGAGATGCCAACTCAAAAATATATATATATATATAAAATTATTTAATAATGTGTGCTACTAACGTTAATAGTATTACCTCTTCCCACCTTGAATCTATGTGCCACATGCATATCTATTTTATCTGCGCACCAATTCATCTATATGACATTTCTCTCCACTGAACACTTATTTTTTTTGTTAGGTCCTGTACTACTGTATAGTGGGACTATGACACTGGAGAAAATTTGC
>CAUYQG010065493.1:0-12249 GCA_963574415.1 Tarsius wallacei | reverse complement strand
TCTATACCTCAAAAACCCAAGAGAATCTGTCAAAAGCTTCCTTGCATTGATAATGGACTTTAGCAAAGTCTCAGGGTATAAAACAAATGTGCAAAAGACAGTCGCCTTCCTATAGACCAACAATAAACTAACAGAAACTCAAATAGAAAGCTCAATTCCATTCACAATAGCCACACACACACACACACACACACACACACACACAAATGAAATACCTTGGCATCTTCCTAACCAGAGAAATGAAAGACCCTTATAACAAAAACTACAAAGCACTGCTCAAAGAAATCAAAGATGACACAAACAAATGTAAAAATATTTCATGTCCGTGGATTGGAAGAATCAGCATTGTTAAGACGTCCATCCTACCCAAGGCAATCTACAGATTTAATGCAATACCCATTAGATTGCCAGTAGCATTCTTCACAAACCTGGAAACGACAATACAGGAATTCATATAGAAACATAAATGACAATGAATAGCCAAAACAATTCTTAGCAAAATAACAAAACAAAAAAATCAAAGCGGGAGGTATCACATTCCCAGACTTTAAACTTTGTTATAAAGCTACAATAATCAAAGTAGCCTGGTATTGGCACAAGAACAGGCATATAGACCAATGGAACAAGATAGAGATTCCGGAAGCAAAACCTCAATTTCTCAGCTAGCTCATCTTCGACAAAGCTTCCACTACCAACCACTGGGGAGAGGAGAAACTATTCAGTAAACAGTGCTGGGGAAACTGGCTGACCACATGCAGAAGGTCAAAGCAAGACCCCATCTATCACCATACACAAAAATCAACTCTGAATGGATCAAATACCTAAATGTAAAACCTCATAAAAACTTTAGAAAATGCAGGCGACACCCTTATGGAAATTGGAATTGGAAGCCAATTCCTGACCAAAACCCGCAAGTGCCCATGTCATAAGAGATAAGATAGACGAGTGGGACCTCATCAAACTCACAAGCTTCTAAAAGCCAAAGAAACCATCAAGAGAGCAGGGAAACAGCCCACAGACTGGGAAAAAATATTTGCCAACTGTATATCTGACAAAGGCCTAACATCAAGTTCTAGAAGGAACTCAAATGTACTGAAAAAACAAACAGCCCCATTACAAAGTGGGCAAAGGATATGAACAGACAGTTCTCAAAAGAAGACATACAAGCAGCCAACAGATACACGAAAAAAAACTCAGCCTCACAGGTCATCAAAGAAATGCAAATTAAAGCCACACTGTGATACCACCTAACTCCAGTCAGTATGGCCATCATCAATAACTCAAAAAACAACAGATGCTGAGTCTCACTTGGATCCCCACTTCACCTGGTTTGAGATCAGGTACCCTTATTGATGAGGTATGCCCTCCTCCCTTCCCTGGCAGTTTCCCACTACTGCCAATCCCTTTCTTACAGTATTATGATAATTGTTCAGGGTCTGTTTATGAGTGAGAACATATGGTACTCCATTTTTTGTTTCTGTGATAGATCACTCAGCATTATAGACTCTAAGTTCATCCGAGTTGCTGCGAAGTTCATAATTTTATCCTTCTATCCAAACAGTTTTTTAATTCATCAGTTTTGATGCCTTTTAATGCTTCTGCTGTTTTGGTTTTTTTTTTTTTTAACCTCTTCCACATCAGCGAAATATTTCCTTTTGAGGACTTTTTTCAGCTGAGGAAAAAAAAAGGAGACATTTGGGGCAAGATTGAATAGCGAGGGTGGGGTACAAGGGTCATGCCAGTTTTGGGTCAAAAATTGCTGAACATTCAGGGTGGTTTGGGCAGATGTACTTATAAATCACCCATCGTGAAATGGGCAAATGCATTGAAAGAGTCTCAAAAAAAATCCATTGAAGCCAGACACAGCCTCTCACAACAAAACTAGCTGGTACACTCATGCCAATGGGGTCCTAGAACACTTACCTAGCAAGGAAAGCATTTACTATAAGTTGCCCATCCTCCAAAAAACAATTTTGATTTTTTATTGCCCCCCTTGTATATGATAAAGAAATATTCCTATAGTCTTTCATAAGCTATCTCTTGGAATGTCTCTCAAAGACTGAGATAAATGGACCACCGATTGGACCAAGTCTGACTTAACTGGTATTTGGTTGGGGAAAAATTATGCAAGTCATTCTGTCTAAACAAGGAGGACCTCCACATCTTAGGCTATACTATTTTTTCAGAACTTGAGTCCTAAATGAGGGAAGTCTAACATTACACATCACTTAATTTGCTCAGTTATAAGTACCAACAGCCAATGCAACCATAACATAATGAAAAATCTTCAAATTTGAAAAAGGAAAGTTGGAAAAAAGAAAATAAATCAAATTTAACCTAGGGCAATTGCTTAACTCTTAGGGAAAGTATATATATTTATATAATAAAAAATTATATCCCTAGCTCATATAATTTAAAAAATTAATTTCTAGATTTGTCAATATTTAACCAATAAATGATAAAACGATGAAGAAAAAGTAAACATAGACATTTATATAGTTGGAGTAAAGGAGTATGAACATAAAGATTAATGCAATTAATGAAAAGTTAACTAAATTCCTTAGGTTAAAAAGTAGTCAAATTTTAAATGTATGCAAAAAACTGAGAAACAATACTTGCAAGTCATTTGGTATTTTTACAAACTAATAAGAAAAAGAAGCACCTCCCAATACCAAAAGTAGTAAAAAAACAAGAATTTGTTTTCTAAAAAAAGTAATACAAGTAAATAATGACCTGAAAAATTGTTTTAATACACTAGTAATAAAAGAAGCTCCAATTAAATTAGAATACCTAGTGAAACAGTCATTTCACTACATTTTTGGCAAGACAGGAGATTGGTTTTAAAGGTTTGAAGGAAAAATTGGAATGTCTAAAATATCTGCACTAAAACATGGAAGGATGCACGCTCTGTTGTCAAAGAGGTGATCCAGGTAGGGGGCATGGGGATGTGAATGTGGCAGGGAAGAAGAACCAGGTGAAAAGAAAAAACCTTCTGAACTAAAATTAGTGTGAGTGTGTGTGTGTGAACATAACAGAATGGGGAAGAATAATTGGGATAGTTTGGTAAAATCTTGGAAAAATCATATCTAAGACATCTTTAAAACTTTATATATTTTTATGTAGTCATTTCACTTTAAGGAATTTATTCTAAGAAAATAATAAGAGGCCAGGCGTGATGGCTCACACATGTAATCCCAGAACTTTGGGAGGTCCGGGCAGGAGGAGAGCTTGAGGTCAGGAATTCAAGGCCAGCCTTGGGCAGCATTGTGAACCCCGTCTCTACTTTTAAGAAAAAGCTAAAAATAGAAGAAAATTAACAGAAATGCAAACCAATATTTATTTTTAAGGATATTTATTTTAGTATTATGCATTCTAGTCAAAAACTAGAAACAAAACTAAATATTTAAAAGATGTTTTATAGTTATAGGAAATATTGCACCAGTAGCTGAGAAACTGCTATACAACTACTGAAATTTTTGATTTAAAATTATTTAAATTCATGGGGAAATTCTTACTACCCGGTTGTTTAAAATAAAATTCAAAGCTCTGTGTAGTATTATCTCACTTTTTATATTAACAAAATCCATACATTTGAATATAAGTCAAGAAAAACAGGGAAGTAAATCTAACAAGATCTTAGTAGCAGTTGTGTATAGGAGGCCAGTTCAAAATTACTTTTATGATGCTTTTTCTATGTGATTTTCCTCTTTAAAAAAACTACAGAAACGATGTGTTCTTTTTCTAACCTGCAAAGATTAATTTGAAAAGTAAAAAGGAAACTAAATGAAGCAGGTTTCCTTTAGTCTTCAAAGAAGAAAAACTCCTATCACTGAAGTTTTTCAGCTGAAAGCCACCAAGCCCTCATGTTTAAGAACTTTGAAACTAACTTGTGTCTTAGATGTCTCATGGCAGAGAAGCTGCCTTTGTTTTTACTTGGGGCTAAACAATGCTAAGTCAAATTTCATCTATTATTAGTGCCTTGTAATGTCTCATTGAGTAGTTATTTCTCATCTTATTCTTGCCTTTGACTTTATAGAATTCCAGGCCTTGAATTAGCATCTCATATTGCTATATTACTTGTGCACATCATTCCAGACTTCCCTATAAAATGGAATTGCCATTTAAAAATTATTATTTTTTTATGTTATGCTCTTTGGAAAGTCCCCGAACATTTTGTATAAAAGCAATTACAAAATAAAAGCCATATTCCCTTTTGAGTAATGAATCATTTACCGACTGAAGTTTCCCTCATAAATAGCTCATTGGCTGAATGCAGTACTTAAAATTCAGCCTCTGCTTTACAAAAGTTTGTTGGATCTATGTCACAAATTGTATTTATAATTTGTGCTGAAGTCATATGTAGAAAAATTTAGGATGACTTATGATATAATATATGTGTATTCATTTATTTATACGCACACACACTGAACAAAACATGCATTCTCAGAGGGGGGCGATAATACTACAAATGGGTTGAAAACCAGTTCTCGGCAGTGAGGGGGAGAAATAAAAATTATTACATATTATAATCGTTTGTTCCTTTTCCTCCAAAGTTCAATCCTACCCAGCAGAGTCTTATTTGTTAGTAGTTAGTATTAAAGGTGTCTCACAGAGCTACATTTAATTTTAATGAAAATGAATTTAATCAGTAAAATATAATTTAATTTAAATTTCTTAACTTATTAATAAACATTTAAAGGAAATTTGAGTTAGCTAATTTTTCTCTCTAGTGATGCAAAAATGAAAAGGTTTTGATTTATATTTCTACCCTGTCACCAATTTGTAATTAATAACACTGTGAGAGAACATTAAGTTGAGAATAGAAAATGAAGGCTAGATGATCCAGACAGCAAAAGTTGTGCAGTTATAAACCTTAGTCTACAGGTCATTAAAAGGAAAGTAGAAACATGCAGGGTAAGTGATACAGGTGGGGATAGATTACTGCAGTCACAAGTTGACACTTTGTTTTATTATTGGCCCACCTATGAACATGGGCCTCCCCTGTTCTCCACCCATGACATCCCCTTACCTACCTGCCTCAGTGATATTCTACCCACTGATTATATGGAAGTGTGAATACCAAGCTCTGTTCACAGGATAATAATGACCCCAACATATAAACACTGTCACAATATTGCCACCGATCATTCTTTGAAGCATCTCTTCAGGCATTGCCAGTTTATGATGCAAACCCGTGCACATCCTTGGGTGACTTTCTGATCATGTAACTGTCACGAAAGTAAAATTGCTCATGAAATTGTCATTCATGTCTGTCTCTGAGTGGTCTTCCCTAACCTCTCTTTCACAGCCAAGCTGCACTCATCTTCTTTTCTTTTTTTGAGTTGGAGACTAGAGTGCAGTGGCACGCTCACAGCTACTGCAGCCTCCACCTGCTGAACTCGGGTGATCCTTCTGCCTCAGCCTTCCAAGTAGCCGGAACTACAGGTGTGCGCTACCATGCCCGGCTAATTTTTGATTTATTGTAGAGATGAGGTCTCACCAAGTTGCCCGGGTGGGTCTCAAACCTGCGGGCTCAGGCAATCCACTCGCCTCAGCCTCCCAAAGTGCTGGGATTACAGGCTGAGCCACCAAGCCGGCCTCATCCTCTTTTCTAATCTTAATAAAAGATGTGGCACTCCCTACATCTAGCCTGCACCTAACTCCATTTGCACTTTTGTTCTGTCACTTTCATTTTTTTCTTACACATTCTGCTCTCCCTCATCACTTTCTGATGAAATCCGACTAACGTTTAATATTCAACTCAGATGTCAGCTTCTGTAAGAATCCTTACTCAATTTTCCCCACCCTGTCTCCAATTTGTAATTAATATCTCCATGCTCTGTGCCCTCGGTAGCCCTGTTGCAGCACCTATTACATTCTGCTTATCTCGGGCTGTGTCAGTACATATTTCTCTCTCACTTACTTGCAACTTTTTTGCAGGATGAACAGGGCCTTGTAGCTATTTCCATTCCCTTGATTTCCAGGACAGAGTCAGGGACTGGAAAAATATTTATTAACTTAATCAATCACCATATTTTCCTTAAAAGAATTCATAATGCTTTAAAATTTTAAAAAATACTTCAAAACAGAAAATAGTCCCAGAGAAAAAAAATTGAAGGGTCCCTTAAACCTTTCAAATCAGTTCCTCTGGGTCTTGAGATGAGCAACTTGGCATGTGCTTTTCTGTAATTTATGTATATTTGACTATAAAACTATGATTTTTTTCAAATCAGAAATAATCAAATCTAGGTTTTTTTTAAAAACAAAATATGATAGGTTTTACACCAAGGTAGCGAACTCCTGGCCGGAACCAGAATTACCCATAGATTTCATTTCCGGGAAGAACTCTGAGCAATCGATGGTATCTGTATGGTGGGAGGCTTTCAGGAGCCATGGAGAGAAGGAGGACTTGGGGGAAGGTGTTGGTTGGATTGCAATGACTCATAGGTCAGACCACAGTAGGGCTCCGGGGGCTACTGACCCCATGTAGCCTGGGAAGTAACTCCACGGTGGAGATAGGGCATCACCTACAACTGGCATGCTAGGAGGCAGAACCTCTGGCGGGCAAGGCCCATTGTGTCCCGAGTCTGGTGAGCGATTCATATTCATTCTTTTAACCTTCATAGTAATCCTTTGAGCAGAAAACTGAGGAATTAAATAACTTTCTCATACATAGAGAGAAAACCACAAAGCTTGAAACAAAACCCAGGCCTGTCATGTCTTGAAATGAAATCCAGAGACCTATCCTCAAGCTGCCACCTCCAATCCTTGTTCCAGATGGTTCTGGACAGGACTGAGTTCTGGAGGGACAGTGCTGGCATGCATCACTCCTGCTTCGAGCAAGAAAGAGTGCTGTGGCCCTTCCAGATGCATGTAACTTCAAACAACACTGGGAAAAGCTCAATTTTAGGACCTGCCAATAAATCTTGACACTTACACACAACAACCAAACATTGATTTTTCTGGCATTTTCTTTTAAAAAATAAAGAAAAAGGGCCGGGCTCAGTGGCTCAGCCTGTAATCCCGCGCCTTTGGGAGGCTGAGGTGAGTGGATTGCCTGAGCCCACGGGTTCGAGACCTGCCTGGGCAAGCGAGATCTCATCTCTACAATAAATAAAAAAAAAATTAGCCGAGTGTGGTAGTGCGCGCCTGTAGTTCCAGCTACTTGGAAGGCTGAGGCGGAAGGATCGCCGGAGCCCGGCAGGTCGAGGCTGTGGTGGCCGGGAACGGCCACTGCACTCCAGTCTGGGCGACAGAGTGAGACTCCAACTCAAAATAAATAAATAAATAAATAAATAAATAAAAAATAAAGAAAAAGGAAAGAAATATCAAGGTATAATACAGCAACCCCAGATCTGAGGGGGCTTGCATGTAATTTTTTTTTTTTTTTCTGTTTCCTGATCTCCTTCCTTTCTTTCTTTTTTTTTTTTATAATCAGTATTTTTTATTATGATATTGTGGGGTACAGTTAAGGATTGGGCACACAAATATGCTTCGTTCAGGCACCCTTGTTGATAAGAGGTGTCTTCCGGTCCCCAGACAGATATTGACTACCATTAATCCCATCTCCCTTCCCCTCCCCTCCCATAGTTTCCCTTCTCTGTCAGTCATTTTCTTATAGTATTATGTTGGATGTTCAAAGTTCACTATATGAGTGAGAACATGTGATACTCAGATCTTTGTTTCTGTGAGAGGTCACTCAGTATTATAGATTCTAGTTCCATCCAAGTTGCTGCGAAGTTCATGATTTTGTTCTTTTTTATGGCTGCGTAGTATTCCATCGTGTATATGTACCACATTTTTTTAATCCAGTCCTCTTTTGATGGACAGCATGGTTGCTTCCAGGTTCTAGGTTTTTAAGGATGATTCTGCTGAGGGTCCAGATGGAAAGCTTCAATCTTCTTAGGGAATAGCTAAGTAATCCTAAATAGAACATTGGTAGAAATAGGGATGCTACTATTTCAATGAGATCTCAGACAAAAACAAGCAATGTGTTATTAGAAACCGAAAAAAGGCAATCTTTGTTATAAAATGGCAAAAACTTGGTTGAATTGTGCTTGTGTTTTAGTGTTTTGTGAACGATAGAACATATGAGTGATGAAATTGGATATTTAAATCAAGTTTTTCTTAGCAAAGAGTTGAAGTTGGCTTCTTTGGAATACTTATAGTAAAGCACTAGAAGAGAAAAATAACTTAAAGACAAGAGTTTTTAACAAAAGGGAGGAAATCTTAAAATTTTGAAAAATTCTCAGCTTATGCATACTAGGAAAAAAAAAAGAGAAAATCTTTTCAGGAGAAAACAAAGATATGGCCAAGTAACTGTTTAATAGAAGTCAATTAAACAAGTGAATGGAATAGAAAGTAGGAGAGATACCAGTATGTTTGAACAGGGATAAGAACATCAAATTTAGATAGAGAAAACTGCATAGGGTCTTTCTGAGTTGATAAATAGATAGAGGCAAATAAATGGGTCTCGGGAAGAACATTCCAGAGAGGGAGAAGAGCAAGGATCAAACCTTTTGCAGAAACTGGTTTCTTTTGTTCAATGAATCAATGAATCGAGACCAATGTGACTGAAATAGTGTAAGAGATTAGAATGAGTATGAGGGCCACGGAGGACTTTTGTTAAGTCACATAAAAGTTACTAACAGGATTTGAGCCAGGAAGTGGCATAATCATTATTTACATTCTATAAATCTTACTCAGGCTATTGTAAGAGTAACAGTGTTTGAGAGTAATAAAATTAAATTAAATTAAAAAGGAAAAAAATCAGGAAGCACAAATGGGAACCATCAAAGTATTTGGTGAGATAGCAGTAACTCTAAGGTGCACAGAGTGGAGATGGGGGAAAGTGAATGGGTTAGGTTTGTAATTTGCAGATAAACTCACTCGGACTTGATCTTAAACTAGAATTGAAGTGTGCAAAAAAAATGTAAAGTAATAGAAATCAGTCTAGTCTCACTCTCAGAAACTCCAAGATATTTCATCAGTCACTAAGAAATCTTTTGTTAATTAACCAACTAGAATATAAAACCAAAAATAAAAATAAAAAAATAAAACCTCCCAACATTTTGCTAGGCAGGTTCTTCTAATATTTTTCATATCCTAAACTTATTAAAACAAAGACACCAAGCAAGTGTGTTTTAAAAAATCATCTACTGCCTTAAACCAGCAGAAAGAAAAAAATGCCTATTGTTCTATAGTGTGGTATAAAACAGCAAAGGGAGCTGCCTAAGTCTTTTTCTGGTACAGTCTGCACCTTTTGGAAATTTCCTAATTTTTATTTAAACTCACCCAAGGTGAGGGAAAAGTGTCTCCCAATGCCTTTACTTTCCCTCTGTCAACAATTTGAAATGTCAACTATTTGGAAGGATAAGAGTTTGAAGCTTGTATTACACTCCCTTAGGAAAAGATATACTTCACATAGTGTGAAAGTGTGTTTGTATGTGTGAGTATATATCTCTATAGCAGCATTAAACATTTATACATATACATAATACAGTCTCTGCTGTCATTTACAATTCACTGAAACAATGAAGAGTTATGCAAGATGGGGTATGACTGCAAGTGATTAGAATTCACTATGAAGCATTCTCAAAAGTAAGCCATCAAAATGGGCTTGTTTAATTATGTTGCATTTATTGTCTAGAAGTCTTAATTCTCAATAATTACCATCCATTATGCAAGATCCCAAAGAAGAAATGCAAGATCTTGGCAAGGCCAAAAAAATGCATATTTTTTTTATTGGTTTAGTGCCCTTTGTTTTAAAAATTCAGTTAAATTTTCCATTGGCCTAAATTAGATTATTTGGTAATATAAAAGGGTCTTCTTATTCTCTGATTATAGGTAGATCTACATTCTGTGTTAAAAGCAGTCTTGGTGTTTTTCTCTTAAGCCATCACCTTATCTTGGTCCTTTAACTCCTATTTGCCTGTTCATGTTGAATAAATGTTTGTTCTCTTTTATCATTTTGTTTGTTCTCTTTTAGTTTTATAACTGACATGATTATTAAAGCATGAACTATAAAAGACACATTCTGAGGATTCTTTCATTTCTTCTAAAAGAAAAAAATAAGCATTATTGAAGTTATATTATTCTATCAATATCAGTGTTAGGACAACATTGAACAAGCTTATGGGAACTTAGATTTAAACAGAAAATCCTTTCTTAGTGTTCAAAATAAGAGGCCACATTTAAAAAATGTATCAAAAGTCAATAATTAAAATTACCTATTCCCAAATATGTTATCTTCAAAACACAGGCCTTTTATTTAGGAAGACATTCTTCTTATTTTAAAGAGTGTGATGCTGCTTCATCTTCTTCCCACTTCCCTCAAAAGGCACAATAATTTGATACTTATGTTACTTTTCAAAACACCTTTTCAGCTTTTATGGAATGCTTTGATGTTCCAAATAAATCTCATTATACAGTAGATCAAAGAGGACAATGCCTTTCACCAAAGAAGTGCAACACACCAATTAGCATTTCATCTATTGGGAGTTATATATATATTTTTCCTTCAATAAATCCTATCAGTGCCTACAGTGTGCCCAGAATATGTGATAGAACTAAGTGGGTGTGTTTCCTGTGACAGGTGAATAGACCCAAGAAAGGTAAAATGTGCTGAGAACAAAAGGTTTAAAAGTTCTATCATTATCATAACAATGCTTTGTATTATTAATAATACTAATACTAATGACTATTATTAAACGGCTATTTTATTCTATGATTTCTTCCTCTTAAAAATATTTCTTAGGCTAAAATAAAATGTTAAATTAAGTAAGCAAATTATGGAGGGAACTATTCTGTTTCTTCCATAAATGAGGCTGGAAATCTAAGTTTAAAAGACTAGATTCCAGCTTAAGAGAGAACACAACTACTATGCATCACTTGAGGTTGTTTAAACACAGTGCCATTCTGATGCATTTCGCAGTACATCAGCAACTTGCCCTCTATGGGAGGATTCTGATTGTGTTTGTCTGTGGGAGTTGTATACATCTACAAAGCTGAATTTTACTCCCCAAGCACTTAGAGTCTGCTTAAGTATCCCTCTATTTTTGACTGAGTTCTGATGGAGGTTTCCTTTCTGTGACTTTATAATCTGCATCAAAGTTCAAGTTATGGCTGTGAGTCTTACTTCAATTCTGCTGTCGTCAGGGGAACATGATTCCTTTGGGATGCCAGTAAAATTTTTAAAATTAAGAATGTCCATGTTTCCCCCATATGCTCAAAAATGTTACATTGCTTTCCCAGGAATGATCACTTGATGCTCAAATGAATATCACATGGCACACACAACCCAAATTTGTTTCTTAGAAAAAATATACTCCTTGGTTCCAGTTGACCCCTCACTGAACTAAGACAAATTGATTAGTTTGGAATATACATCTCAAAAGAATTTTATCAGAATTCCCTCATGCTCTTTAAAATGAGTACATTAAAAATGAGGACAACATTGTTATTTTTTTTTTTTTGAGTTGGAGTCCCACTCGATCGCCCAGACTGGAGTGCAGTGGCCGCACCTGCTGGGCTCCGGCAATCCTTCCACCGCAGCCTTCCGAGTAGCCGGAATTACAGGCGTGCGCTACCATGTCCAGCTAATTTTTTTGATTTATTGTAGAGATGAGGTTTCGCCTGCCCAGACGGGTCTTGAACCCACGGGCTCAGGCAATCCACTCACCTCAGCCTCCCAAGGCGCGGGATTACAGGCTGAGCCACCGAGCCCAGCTAAGTATCTTTTTTAAAGTGATTTGTGTTCTTCAGGGTATATTCCCAGTAGGGGGATTGCAGGGTCATACGGGAGGTTGGTGTTTAGAGCTTTTAGGAATCTCCACACGGCTTTCCAAAGAGGTTGCACTAGTTTACACTCCCACCAACAGTGTAGAAGTGTTCCCTTTTCGCCACATCCTCTCCAGCAACTGTTATTTTTTGAGTTATTGATAATTGCCATTCTGACTGGAGTGTGGTCTCAGTGTGGTTTTGATTTGCATCTCCCTGATGATTAGCGAGGTTGAACACTTCTTCATGTGTCTGTTGGCTGCTAGGATGTCTTCCTTTGAGAAGTGTCTGTTCATATCCTTTGCCCATTTTATAATGGGGTTGTTTGTTTTTTTTCTTTTCTGCGCATTTGAGTTCTCTGTAGATCCAGGATGTTAAGCCCTTGTCTGACCTGGAGTTGGCAAATACTTTTTCCCAGTCTGTAGGCTGTCTCCCTGGACCAGATGGCTTTCCAGCAGAATTCTACAAGAC
>CAUYQG010065486.1:0-21502 GCA_963574415.1 Tarsius wallacei | reverse complement strand
TCCTGAGTGTGCTAATTCCCAAAATGCCACAGTTACATGGTGTTTGGATCTTTGGAATTAATAAGTATTGAAATGTTTTGAAATGGAACAAAAATCTTTAAAGTTACTGAATTTCCTATAAGGAAGGAGTAGTTAATAAGCTGCACTGTTTCTGTGATAATGTGAAATAAGAAGTATTTACAATGGAGAGCCAGTTGTTGCTGGTTCTTCAGATGCTGTTTCAAAGTACAGATTTCAATTAAATGATGCCTCTGTTTAATGCATCTGGTATACTTCTGAGGAGAGGCTGGGCAGGCCCAGCTTTTAAGCTAAACGGCAACGGTGATGGTGTAGTAAATAAATCCAAGGAAGTAAGAGAGTTGTAAGAAACTAGGACCAGCTTAGCTTTTAATGAATGGGCATTACGTTAGGAAAGGAAAATTTCCAATCATTCAATCATGGTCAGTAAAAGCAACATGTAAACCAGAATCATCTCTTTACAAGTTTATTAAAGATTGTTTTTATTAGCATACATATTTCTCTTGTTTTATATTAGAGGGTATATACCCTTTTGTTTTATACAAGCCAGTTTCTACTTATGAATGTGCTTTTTTGGCTTTGCTGGCTCAATATTATGTATTGATAGATGAGGTCATTTTTACATGTATTACAGAGTTCATGAAGGCCCACCTTCATGACTGGTGATAGAAGATAGAGATGTCTTAACAAGTAGCCTCTGAGTCAGTGTTATAATTTTGGAACAAAGTGAATTTTACCACTTTTCCAGACACAGGGCTGCTAAACCAATTAAGAAAATAATTTATTTCAAGCAGCTAAAGTGTATGGTAATTTAAAGATCTGCTTATTTGGTTGAACAATTTAATTGGTAAAATCTTGACAGTCTTTAGAAAAGGAAATCTAAAAGGGACAACTGTATAGTCAACCTGTGGTCTGGCAGAAACTGCTTCTTTAACAATAGTACCAAAGGAAGTTTTGGAGTCTTTTTTAGCAGATCTGCAATAAAAGATAACATTGTCTTTTCTTAGTCCTGCTTCCAACCCCCATATTTTGCCCACTAATATTTTGCCTTTAAATTTGTGAGTCTTAGTATAGATAGTTCAAAATGGTAACTATTTACAGGATAGCAACCATATTGAATTATTGTTACTTAGGAAATCTTCCTATAGTTGCATTAATTGCAAGAAATAACTATTTATAACTTTGAGAAAAAAATGAAGTTCTGTTATGGGATGAAATCGAAAAATTTAGTAACATTTATAAATAAAATCGATTATAAAGAGTTACAGACCAACTTAAAAATCAATTTGGGTCAATAAACTGACTTTTGAGGGTAATGATCATTGTTTTGTATTTCAAAAATATTGAGTTTAGAAATCAGTTGTATGATACAGCCTTTGTACTTGTCTTTTTCCATGTATTTTTAATAAATTTTTGCTTTAATAAAATTTTTCTTTGGTGTAAAACTAAAAAAAAAAAAAAAAAAAAGAATAAATTGTACTGGGAAGATGAAAAATGGAGACCAGTTGGTGATAGTGAGTACCAAAGTCAATTCTCAAATTCCAAAATAGAAAAGACACATAATTGTTTAGAAGTACAAATAAGGAAATAGCAATAGGGGTATGTTATTTTAGGTGAGCTCTGTTTGTGCACTCATAGCACCCTATATTTGGCCTTTCGAAGCATTGAAATTCTTTTTTTTTTTTTTTTTTTTTATTTTTACACCAAAGAAAAATTTTATTAAAGCAAAAATTTATTAAAAATAAATGGGAAAAGACAAGTAAAAAGGCTGTATCATACAAATGATTTCAAAAAAAAATATTTTTTAAATAAGTTGTTTTTTACATCCTTTTTATTTTTTTTTTTCCATTTATTTTTAATAAATTTTTGCTTTAATAAAATTTTTCCTTGGTTTAAAAAAAAAAAAAAAAAAAAAAAAAAAAAAAAAGAATTTCAATGCTACGAAAGGCCAAATATAGGGTGCTATGAGTGCACAAACAGAGCTCACCTAAAATAACATACCCCTATTGCTATTTCCTTATTTGTACTTCTAAACAATTTTGTGTCTTTTCTATTTTGGAATTTGAGAATTGACTTTGGTACTCACTATCACCAACTGGTCTCCATTTTTCATCTTCCCAGTACAATTTATTCTTTTTTACTGAGACATGTATTATGCTATAACTATATATATTTTCGTTAACTTTTTTTTTTGAGTGGGGGTCTCGCTCTGTCACCCAGACTGGAGTGCAGTGGCACCCAGACTGGAGTGCAGTGGCACACTCCCGGTCACCACAGCCCCGACCAGCTGGGCTCCAACGATCCTTCCGCCTCAGCCTTCCAAGTAGCCGTAACTACAGGTGTGCGCTACCATGCCCGGCTAATTTTCTATTTATTGTAGAGACAAGGTCTTGCCAAGGTGGGGGCTCAGGTAATCCACCTGCCTCAGCCTCCCAAGGTGCTGGGATTACAGACCGAGCCACTGAGCCTAGCCATATTTTTGTTAAATATGATATTAGATTTATTAGTTGCCTTGTTTTTCCATTTGATTGATTTTCTGTCACTATTACATATCATCCCCTAATTTTCCATAAGAACTGTGAAATTCCAAAATACTTTTTTCTAACTAGTCAAATGAATGAGTTATTGTGATTTTTCCTTGGAGATTTTCCTCCCAGAGTTCTTCATTATGCTTCCAGAGTTCTTCATTTCTTCCAGAGTTTTTCTAGAGTTCAGAGTTCAACCAATCTGGACTGGTTCCAGGAGAGCTAGTCTCAAGGGCTTACCTTTGCCTCCTTCCTCTGCTGTTGTCTGTTTCCTGGATGCCATGACTTTTCTTTTTTCCCCTTGATATTACTCATTTGCTTGGGTGGAGTTTATGATAAAGTATACATATGAGATAGTTTTTTGAGATTTTCTATATTTTAAAAATGCTTATTTGACTCACATTTTTGATTATTCATTTGATTAGATATAGAAATTTAATTTGAAAATAATTTTCTCTTGAATTGCTCCATTGTCTGTCATCTTCAGTGTTATTATTATTATTATTCTGAGTCAGAGTCTCACTCTTTTGCCTAGACTGGAGTGCAGTGGCACACTTATAGTCACGGCAGTCTTGACCTGCTGGACTCAGATGATCCTTCCACCTCAGCCTTCCAAGTAGCTGGAACCACAGGTGCATGCCACCACACCTGGCTAATTGTTTGATTTATTGTAGAGATGAGATTTTGCTAAGTTACTCAGGCTGGTCTTGAACCCCTGGGCTCAGTCAATCCTCTCGCCCCCATGTCCCAAAATGCTGGCATTACTGGTGTGAGCCACCATGCCTGGCTTCAGTGCTATTTTTTTATTATTCTAGTAATATTCTATTTCCTTAACCTTTGTATTTGATCTTTTAAAATTTTTTTCTGACTAAAAGCTTCAAGAATCTTTTTCTTATCCAGAGTACATCGTAGTTTCTTATCGATGTGTTTTGGTGATCTTTTGTTATTCATTGAACAAGGTACTTGGCAGGACTTTCCCTCTAAGAACTAGGGAAATAACTCAACTTCTGGAAAAATTTCTTATATGACTATTGATAATTTCCTACTACCTGTTTTTATGTTTTCATTCTTCTGAAACTTCTATTAATTGAGATCCCTGGATTGCTTCTCTAGACTTATTTTATTTTTTAATTATATTTTTTACATTCAAAAGATATGCAGCAAGCATAAAAGTTTTCAAAGCAGAATATTAAAAAAAAACACTTTTGACCACATCACTCCAGATCTAGAGTTACACTGCCTACTAAAGTAGCCACTAGCCATTTGTGGCTGCTTAGCATTCAAATGTGGCTAAAGTGGCTGAGGAATTTCATATCTTTATACTTTTTCTTTTCTTGCCTTATTGCAGTAATTAATACTTGCAGTACAATGTTTTAGCTTATAGTGAGCATCTTTGCCCTAATTGATGAGGAAAAGCTTTGATCTTACCAATAAATATGATGTCTCAATCAAGTATTTTACAGCCATCCTTCAACAGACTGATGAAGTTCCCCCATATTTCTGGTTTTCTAAGACATTTTACTTAATATTGTGAATAATCAACTACTTTGCTGCATCTAATAAGATGTTTATATAATTTCCCCCTTCATTCTGTTAATGCAGTAAATTACCTTTATTGATTTTTGAATGCTAGCCCAACTTTGCATTGCTAGAATAACCTTAACATGTTCCAGACATATCATCTTTTAAAACATATATAATACTGGATTCTGTTTTTTTTAATATTTTAAGATTTTTCTCACTACATTCATGAATGATATTAGCTGGTAATTTTCTTTTTAATTTCCTTATCAGGGTTTGGTATCAAGCTTATGCCAGCCTCATAAAATGGGTTTGTTTAATATTGGGGTTATTTTTTTCTTGCATGTTTAGTAGAGTTAATGGGTGAAACCACTTGATCCTGGAGTTTTCTTTCTGGAAATAAATATATATTATAGATTCTATTTAAGTAAAAGGTATCAGATTATTTAGATTTTTTTTTAAGTTAGAGCAAAATTTTATTTTTACTTAATTTGATTTTACTTTATTTTATTATAAAGGTGTGGGGTACAAGTCAGGATTAGGTACATTCCTGTATTCGTTCCCAGGGAAATATACTAGATTAACCTGGAAAACCTTTTCACCCAAAAGCAAGGAAGCTATTGAAGACTACTATAGTCATGTTAAATTAAAAAAGGATTGCACAGATGTCTATGAAGTAGTCTTACCCAAATCAAATCTTACTTGAATTTGATAAAGCCCCTAGATCTAACTTATTTGTAGGACATATAGTGCAAAGGAACATGTTAAATACCAGCAAAGGGGTGCAATAATTAAAATCCAAACTGGGCGAAACTCTGCAGCACAACCTAGTTAATCATTAAATAAATTGCAAGAAAAAAGAAGAGATTGTAGGGAGAACTTATATATTAAACAACTTAAAGATACATACCAACTAATCACCATTGTGATTTGAATACTGATTTTTTTTAAGTGTAAAAAAATGGAGAGACAGCAGAGAAAATTTTGAACATGTGAATGAATTTTGGATATTGCCAAAATGGATAATTTTGTTTAGGTGTGATAACTGTACTAGTGCTAGGTGTTTTGTTTCTTTTTTAAGATACCAGGTCTCAAGGTGTTGCCCGGGCTGACCTAGAACTCCTGGGCTTAAGGGATCCTCCCACCTCAGCCTGCTACATTGCTGGAACTACAGGCACAGGCCACTGTACCTGGCTTTATTGTTGGCTTTTCGTCATTTTTTTAAACAAGTCATTATCTCCCACAGATAATTAAATCTTTATGAATAAAACATATTTTCTGGAATTTGCTTCAAAATAATCTTGAGTAGAGGGAGTGGTGGAGATATAGATGAAAAAAGGTAAACCCTGAATTAATAATTGGTGAAACTGGATAATATGCACATGGAGTTCTATCTTCTTTTAAAAATTTTATTTTAAAGATGTGGGGTACAATTCAGGGTTAGGTATACAAATGTTCATTATGCAGGTATCCTTGTTGATGAGGTGTGCCCCTCCCTCCCCTGGCAGTTTCCCTCAACTGCCAATCCCACCTCGCCTCCCCTACAGATTCCCACTACTGCCAATCCCTTTCTTATAGTATTATGATAATTTTCAAGGTCTGCCTATAAGTGAGAACATACGGTACTCTGTTCTTTGTTTCTGTGATAGATCACTGAGTATGATAGACTCTAAATCCATTCAAGTTGCTGTGAAGTCCATATGTTTGTTCTTCTTTATGGCTGCATAATATTCCATTGTGTATACGTACATTTTAAAAAATTCAGTCCAGCTTCAATGGGCAGCATGGTTGTTTCCATATTTTTGCTATTGTGAATAGAGCTGCAACAAACATGAGTGTGCATTTTCTTTACTCTTCCATGGGTTTGAAACTTTTCATAATAAATTTTTTTTTAATAGAGGACTATAAAACTGATGGAAAGCTTTGATGTCATGACTTGGACTTGCTGATTTTTTTTTTTTTTTTTTTTTTGAGTTGGAGTCTCACTCTGTTGCCCAGACTGGAGTGCAGTGGCCGCTCCCGGCCCCCACAGCCTCGACCTGCTGGGCTCTGGCAATCCTTTTGCCTCAGCCTTCCAAGTAGCTGGAACTACAGGCGCGCACTACCACGCCCAGCTAGTTTGTGATTTATTGTAGAGATGAGGTCTTGCCAAGTTGCCCAGGCTGGTCTCAAGCCCTCAGGCTCAGGCAATCCACTCACCTCAGCCTCCCAAGGCGCGGGATTACAGGCTGAGCCACTGAGCCCGGCTGACTTGCTGATTTTCACTGAGATTATCTGGGTGAGCCAGTTGTTGAGAAACTCTTTATGTATCTTTCGGTCTATCTTGCTGGCTGGATTTTTCACAGGATACTGGTTTTAAGCTTTTGCCGGGGAGGCAAAAGTTTGACCCTCAACATTCTGTGTAAACAAGGGAAGAAAGCAGGCTGAAGGTATTGGAATTTGCACACGCCCACTTAACTGTCCTTTTTCAAAATGGAACTTTTGTGTGTCTGGTGGTCTCCAGCCCAAATATCCTTTGTTTTACCTTAGTCAGAGAATAAACCTTCAGTTTTCTGTTAGAGTTGGGAACCCAGAACTCTGCTTGCTTCCTAAATAGCTTTCAACTGATTTTCACTTTCGTTCATTCATCCTCACTTCCAGAGATACATAGTACCACTAAGGTTTGAGTCTTTTAAAGATTCTATGATATAAAATAGGTTTATCCTTTACTTGCCTCCCTGAAGGCTAGAATTTGGTCTTCTTAGATTGATAAGTCATTACTACTTACCCATTTTTCAGCTTCCAAAATTTTGTAGTTGCCTCTTCTATCATTCTTCCTGTGATTATGAGTGTTTTGTGTGTGTGTGTGTGAAAATTATTTGCTGCAGCATTAGTATAGTTTTGAAAGGGAGTAAAACCAGATATATGTAGTCAAGCTATAATCTTTATCAAGAAGTATCATCATCCTTTTTGAACTTGAATGAAATGAATATTCTCCATTTCTTTTGTGAAGATGAAGTGAAAACAATCTCAATGTTCCTGGCAAAAATTTTCCCAGTTTTTGCATTTAGAATGTAATTACGTTTAAAAAAATGACTTTTACTTGGTGATTTCTTTCTTGAGTCAGGGTCTCACTCTGTCACCCATCACGTGGTACCATCACAACTCACCACAGCCTTGACCTTCTGCGCTCAGGCAATCCTTCTGCCTCCACTGGTCATTTTTCTAAGTAAATTATAACTATATTCTTGTTTTTGTTTTGGGGGTTTTTTTTTTAGTTGAACTCTCACTCTGTCACCCAGGCTGAAGTGCAGTGGCACACTCACAGCCACCCCAGCATTGACCTATTAGGCACCAGTGATCCTTCTGCCTCAGCCTGCCAAGTAACCGGAACTACAGGCCCGAGATACCACAACAGGCTAATTTTTTATTTATGGTAGAGACAAAGTCTTGCCAAGTTGCCTGGGCTGGTCTCAAACCCACAGGCTCAGGCAATCCACTCGCCTTGGCCTCCCAAAGTACTGGGATTACAGGCTGAGCAATCAAGCCATGTTAAAACACTAACATGTTTTATCAGTCAACTATGCATCTGACCTTTGGATTCCTTCAACACTATGCCTACCAAACCTATTACCTTTTGGCAGTCTATTCCAGTTGCGGATCTCTTAAGTGTACAGAAGATGTTCTGTAGCTCCTACCCATGGATTGTAGTTCTATGTCCTGTGTAATTGTGGAACAAGACTAACTCATTGCTCACAAAGTAGTCCTTCAACATTTTCAAGACAAGTCAAACTTTTTTAAACAAGGTAAAGTATCTGAATGTATTCAAATGTTCTCTCACAATATTAACTCTAAATGTTTTAGAAACATCAAAAGATATCTGGAGGGCAAGTTAGTGATTTGAGGTTTCCTATTGCAAGATTGAGAGTCAAATGGGAATTTTTAGAATAACAGTGGTTATGTTGAAGATGAAGGTGAAGGCACAGTAAACTATATGGACTCAGTAAGGAGACCATCAGAGAAAGGGATGGATGTAAGAGACACTGAGAGTCCTGAAAATATATTAATTTGCTGGGCATGGTGGCTCATGCCTGTAATCCCAGCACTTTGGGAGGCTGAGGTGAGAGGATTGCCTGAGCCCAGGGGTTCAAGACTAGCCTGGGCAACTTGGTGAGACCTCATCTCTAAATAAAAAAAATTAAAATGAAAAAAGTTAGCTGGGCATGGTGGTGCATGCCTGTGGTTCCAGCTACTTGGAAGGCTGAGGTGGGAGGGTTGCCTGAGCTCAACAGGTCAAGGCTGTAGTGGCTGTGGGCGTGACACTCCACTCCAGCCTGGGCAACAGAGTAAGACACTTACTTAGGGGAAAAAAAAAAAATATATATATATATATATATACACACACACACACACACACACACACACACACAAATTTGAAAGAGCATTTCATGTGATACAAATGGATACAGCAAATACCTAAAAATTTAACACTGAGAAAAATTTTGGTGTATTTATAATTTAAAACTGGGGCAGACTTCATGCTCTTTCTAGATGTGAGCAGTGCATAGCTGATTAATCTTTATCTGTAATTTCTAAATCTGCTATACCCACTGCCTTCCTTTTTACTGTGAATCTCAGCAATCCTGATACAATATGGAAAAGTACCATATGTTTAAAAAAAAAACCTGGTTAAAAATGACCAAAGTTTATCAATTAAAAAACTGTCTTGTGCTGAACTGAAGTATAGCTTCACGTCCAAAAGATGTGGTGCATGCATATGGGAATTGCCTTGGTAAGCCTGAACATTTGAGGGTCATTTGTGCAGAATTTACTAGTTACATGATACTGAGTAAGTTTCTGATCTTATAGAAATGTTGTATGGATCTAATTATTTAAATGATGTAAAATCCTTAGTATAGTGATTGGCACATAACAAGCACTACTAAGTATTTTTATTATTATTATGAAGTGACTGACGCAGTCTTGGAAGTGAATGTGCTCACTGAAAAAAATAAATACTGATAGGAAGGTAAAGGACATCTAGGTAATCTCACAAATAAAGGTCAAGGAATCAGGAATAACCAAAATCAGAGATAAGAAGGATCAGTCTCAGAGGTAGAAGGAGGAAGGAAAAGTGCAAACACCAGAAGCATTACACTCAGGCATTGGTGGTCAAAATGCTGACTACTGAGAAGGTCTGAGAAACAGTTACTGGAGAGAGGGACTTCCTACTCTCATCAAATTCATGAGTTTTCCTCAATGTTTTCTTTTCTTATGTCCAGTAAGATTTGAGCTCACTCTGAAAGCTTTTCCACATTCCTCACATTCATAAGGTTTCTCCCCCGTATGAACTCGCTTATGTCCAACTAGAGCTGAGCCCTGACGGAAAGATGTGCCACACTCATTACAGGTATATGGCTTCTCACCAGTGTGAATTCTTTTGTGCTGCCTCAGGACTGAACTATGATGAAAGGCCTTTCCACACACCTCACATTTGTAAGGTTTCTCTCCAGTATGGATTCTTTGATGGTTGACCAAATTTGACTTCCCACTGAAAGCTCTGTCACACTCCGAACATTTGTAAGGTTTCTCTCCAGTGTGGGTTCTCTGATGGATGGTAAGGCAGTGCCGATCCTGGAAAGTTTTCCCACAATCCCCACATGGATAGGGCTTCTCCCCAGTGTGTTCTCGTTCATGAGCCTTGCGCTTACAGTTATGACGAAAGGCTTTCCCACACTCTTCACACTTGTAAGGTTTCTCTTCAGTGTGGATCCGTCTGTGTTTGGTGAGCTCTGCCTTGATACCAAAGGCTTTTCCACACTGGGGGCACCCATAGTGTTTCTCCCGAGTGTGGATTCGTTTGTGTTTGCTTAGGTCTGAGCTGCGACTAAAGGCCCTCCCACACTCATTGCAAACATAAGGTCGCTCCCCAGTGTGTATTCTTGTGTGTTTGGTGAGGTCTGAACTTCCACTGAAGGCCTTTCCGCACTCCTCACATTCATATGGTTTCTCCCCAGTGTGGATTCTGCCATGGATGGTAAGAGAATGCTTAAACTGGAAGGCTTTTCCACAGCAATTACATTTGTAAGGCTTCTCCCCAGTGTGGATGAGCTGATGAATATAGAGACGGTTCCTGGTCTTGAAGGCCTTCCTACAGACCCTGCACTCATGAGGCTTCTCTCCACTGTGGATTTTTTTATGTCGGCAAAGAGCTGATCTACTGTTGAAGGTCTTCCCACACTGGGTGCAGTTAAAGGGTTTCTCCCCAGTATGGATTATCTGGTGCATAGAAAGCTGACTTCTGGTCTTAAATGGCTTCGCACACTCATTACACACATAGGGTTTTTCACCAGAATGAATTTGCTCATGAAGAATTAAATCTGAATGCCAACTGAAGTTTTTGCCACATCTGGCACATTCATGGAGTTTCTGTGCTGTAAGAACTCTATTATATAGAATATGCTTTGAGTTTGGATTGAAGCTTTTTCCAAGCACCTTCTGGTTATTTTTTTTTCTGAAGATCGCTTCCTCAGAGCCTTCTTTCTCTTCTCTCAATTTCTCCCTTATGAATGTTTCCCACTGATTCTCTAATTTGACATCCTGTACACAAACTTCTCTAACCACAGCATCCTGGGAACCAACTTTTAGGAGACTGTTACATTTCACCCAGCAGACATCTCCATTTTCAAAAACCTCTTTTTCTGAACTTGCTTTCTCATTCTCAGGCCATGCTTTGTCAGTTGACACTAAAACAAGAAAAGAAAAATGTCCGAGGAGAGGAAATAAGTGAGGTGGAAGCAACGTTAGGCTGTTTGAAGAGTAAATAACTTTTCCATGCAAAAAAAATTGCTAAAATTGTGGCCAAAGATCAGGACAAATTGAAATAATGAAAGTACTAAGATATTTTAAACTCAGCAAACTTCATAAAAAATCCTTATAAACCTACTCCTCTTTGAGAGTCTCCTACTTTATTGGATGGTAACTTCATATACCTAGTCACCTAAGCCAAGACAATGAAAATCTTCAACTCATTATCCTTCTCATTAACTCAGCCAACATTTTACAAATTCTACTTGTGAAGTGAGTTGCAGAGGGGGTGCTGAAATGCCAATACAGCCTCCTTCCAAAGAACTATCTGCTTTGTTCCCAGGAGTGGGCCCTAGAGAGCCATATTTCTGCTGTGTGACCTGGCTCATCTGGGTAGGACAGATTAGATCTGGGATATATCTGCCCCAAATCAGGTCAGCTTCTATCAACTTGGAATGTGGAATTGTGACCTAAGGGCAAGTAAGGGCCACTCTCAGAGTACCTAAATAACACTTAAATTTGAGAACCAGCAGTGGTAAAATGTTATTTGGTACAGGGGAGGAAATGTTCTGCCATCTGGTCTGAGAAGCAGAGAAGGTCAATTTGACAAGAGAGAGTAATGAAGCTGACTCGAAGAGAAGTAGAGAAGACAGCTGAAGAGAGGGGCCTGATGGCATTTCGTCTCTTCTAGGGCCTAATGCATACCTGCCCTTAGGTTCCATGACACACTCTGAATAATAAATTCATGTTCTTCTGCTTACACTAGCTTGAGTTCATTTCTATTGTTGGCAACCAAAGAGTCCAAATCAATCTTCCTCTTATCTCTTAACTTATGTCTTCCTCTTTATTTCTGCTGCCAGTATATTCTCATTCGCTGTTATACTCCTCAAATGTCCTTTTGTCTGTCTTTCCTCTAATCCATTCTCTATACTGCTTCCAGATTATTCTTTCTAAAAATAAAACTTAATCATGTCACTTTTTTTTTTTGGAGTTGGAGTCTCACTCTGTCACCCAGACTGGAGTACAGTGGCCACTCCGGGCCACTGCAGCCTCAACCTGCTGAGCTCTGGCGACCCTTCCGCCTCAGCCTTCCAAGTAGCTGGAACTACAGGTGCGCACTACCATGCCCAGCTAGTTTTGATTATTGTAGAGATGAGGTCTCGCCAAGTTGCCCAGGCGGGTCTCGAACCCACAGGCTCAGGCAATCCACTCACCTTGGCCTCCCAAAGCGCTGGGATTATAGGCTGAGCCACCGAGCCCGGCCAATCACATCACTTTTTAGCTTAAAATACTTCAGTGGCACTCCATAGTTAACTAGACAGGAAAGAAGTAAACCATATGGTGGCCAAGAGCTGTAGCTCTGGAGTAACACTGTCTGGTCTCAAATCCTAGTTATGATCCTTATTCACTATGTGAACTTGGGAGGATGACTTAACTTCTCTCTTGCCTCAGCTGCTTTATCTATAAAATGGGCTCCAGACTACCCATGATAATTAAGTGAGTTAATGTATGTGAAGCACTTGCCACACTGATGTACTTTAGTCAATGTAAATGCTATTATAAGAATACAGTTCATGTTGTGTACTTTATTAAAAACTCCTCAAAAAACCAAAAAATAAAAAGAAGTCCTTCACATCATAATCTTACCCTTTTATATGCTCATAGATCTTCCCAAGGCCATCCCAAGTCCTTTGCTCTGGTTATAATGAACTATTCTCAGTTCCTATTCTTTTACTCCTCTAACTTTCTCACATCCCTTTGCCTAGGATGACTCTCCTCTCCTTCCGTTTACTGTTCCCTGAGCACTGGAATCACTGATACACAGAGGGTTTTTTTGAAGGCCAACTTGTAAAAAGTCTATTAGATAGGTTGCAACAAACCAATTAGATAATGACAGAATAATTCCCCAAATAGTTTGCTATTGTTGGCTTTCTTTTCCTTAACTTTCCTAAATGAATTTCCTTTCTGGGCTCTTCGGGAAGGATGACCTACCACTAACAATGTTCTATAACCATTCTGTCATATGAGAGATCAGAGGGAACTGAAAGATTCTCTATCACTCACCTGGGTAGGAGCAGCTAAGGGACTCCCTGTCCTGGAAATCTTGAATACAGGGTTCTAATCCTTGCTCCAGATGAGAGATTAAAGGAGGTTTAGGAAATGGAAATCCTGGTTGAAGATAAGAAATAAGAGTGTGTAGAGTAACGCCGAACTGTCTTAACACTTAGCCCTGATCCTTCTGTTTGCATATGGAGACAGGAAAGAAATGTCCATTTAAGTAGAGGAAAGGGTTTATTCAGGGGTCAGGTAACATGAAAAGAAAAAGAAAAACATGTTTAGAAACTTTCTTAGAAAGTCATACTTAGACGATCAGAGGAGGAGATTATGGGAAATAGTCATTTGGGTATACTTCCTTGTACTCTTTAGGAGAATGGAAGTCTGTATAGGAAGACTATCAGTTTTGGGTCCCCAGAAAGCAGTTCACAACTAGGAGCTGAATATAGAACACTTAATAAAAAATGAGAGGCCTGAGGAAGCAAAAATCCCAAAAAACAGAAGCTAAGTGTCTCCTTTTCACCCAGGCAGAGCCTCATTTCAAAGAATCAGAAAACAGTAACCAGGCTAGCAAAAAAAAAAAAAAAAATCATCTAGTTATATAACAGATGCAACTCAAAACTCTAATTTTGGGGCAAGATCCTGATGATACAGAATGAGGACTCTGACTTTCAATATGAGACCCCATATACATCAATAAACAAAACATTTTTTTTTTTTAAAGGAAGGAAGAATGCACTAAGCCAAGTACAAGGAAGGTCCTTACCAAGTGATACCATGTTCTCATAATTTTCCAACATCACATCCTTGTAGAGATGCCTTTGGGCGTAGGTCAGATACTGCCACTCCCTATCAGTGAAGTTCACAGCTACATCCTCAAATGTCAATGACTCCTGAAACAATATGTTCCTGCTGTCCTTGAGAAAATTCCAGTTTCCTCAGGAAACATGCAGAAGAAAGGAATTTATAGAAAGCAAGTTTACAAAACTGAAAAGTTGTCACTGTCTGGTAAATATTTGGAAATGAGGTGAAAGGTAGTATGGGCTTTCAATAGTAAAAGATAATAAAACAGGAAACAACCCACAAGTGGTATGTCATCCAACAAAATGCTCCTTGTGAGAGGGAGCACTTTGATTTGGGAGCTACACAGCCAGAGAATGCAGTGAAAATAAGGCCATATTTAGGAAGTAATGATATATTTTCAGGAAGGATGAAAGGGACCCCCAGCTCACCTGGGCCTGGCTCATCAGTGTGATATCTGCTCCCAACAGGTTTCCTTGGTTTCCATCTTTAGCGAAGGCAGGATATTGAGAAGTTGGTAGAGCTGAGGGAAGAGAAATAAGTTGAGTCAATTCATCACAGTATTAATGAAAACTTCTGCCTTCATCCTCTATTCTCTGAATGTAGAAACTTCTGCAGCTCTAACCTAGGGGTTAAGTCTACTGCCTTACAGTATTCTCCTTCTCCATTATGTCTCTAACTCAGCTTCCAGTGCTGGGCATTAGGCCCTGGTATGGCAGCCAAGACAACTCTTGGAAGCGTACTCTCCTTCTCTCTCACCAATATGTGTTTCTCTAATCTGTCTTTGTCCTGGAATAACTTTACCCCTTACCCATACAGATCAGGTTGAAAGGCTCAAATCACTGACTTTCAGCTTATAGGATAATCCCTCTTTCTGCTTTGAATGCTGAAGCCATTTCCTCCAAAAAACTTTGGCTGGGAGGAGGAAGGAAAAGCTTGGGGGGTGGAGGTCAAACAGAAATATTCAGGGATATGCCCAAAGCTTATTTTTTCAGGTAACTTAATGTCTGGTCTATCTCTAGTTAGTTTACTAGAACTTTTTTTTCCTTGCTCTTATTAAAGAAAAATTACTCTTCCTCTATGATTTCGAGCCTTTTCTCCTACTAATTCCCTACTACTAAGCCACCTTCCCCACATTAAAGAAGTATAGCACACATAACATTTTAAAATGCAAAATAAACTTTATAAGAGCGTCCAAGTATCCAGGTATAATCCATACAGATGTGGAGAAGTACAGTTTCACATTATTAATTAATTGGGCCCTATTTATTCCTTGCAGGTCATCTCAACCTTGCTGCACCTTCAATATATAAGGTGACTTATCTTTCCTTATTTTTTTTTTTCTAATACCAAAACATCAGGAAACAAGACTTACCTTTCTTGATAGTTTATCAACACATCCCCAAGTTCAAGTTTGAATGACTGTTTTCCGCTATTAAGATACCAGCAGAGTCAAAGTCATCTACTCATAAGACTTTAGAAATCACCATTTGGCCTCAGGCCCCCAAAATTATGATTCAGATTTTATCAGAACCCTAATTTAGAGCCAAACTGATTTATACCCACAGATATTTCCCAAGACTTCTTTGGTCTAGGCTACTTAGTTTTTGACCAAGATGAAGGCTCTGTCTCACTAATGGTGGTTCCCCTCAGTTTTTCCACAGTCTCACTCTAAAAGCCCCAAGTTCCTTTATAACTGTTTTTCTCAAAAAGCCCTAAACTCACCTGGAAACACAAAACTCACAAGCAGACACATGTTTTGCCCTGCAATGTTACATAATAGTTCTTTCCTTATAACATAACAAACTTAAAGCTCTCAATTGGATTTTTTTCAACCAACAAATTTATTATGAATATTTTCAAATATACAGAAAAGTTGAAAATACTGAATAGTAAATATCCATATACCAACCAGTTATATTTTACAATGAACATTTTGAAGTATTTGCTTTATCATATATTTATCCACCTATTCTGTTATCTGTTCATTAACTTTTTTTTTTATGCATTGCAAGGTAAGTGGAAAACACCAGTACATTTCACACTTAAACACTTTAGTATGTGTATCATTAACTGGAGTTCAGTATTTGTTTACATTATTATTATTATTTTTTAGGTAAAATTCACATATAGTGAAATGCATACATCTTAAGTGTACCACTGGATACGTTTTGAAAAAGCATACCCCTATATAACTCAAACTGCCCGCCACATAAATCCTGTTAGTTTTTACCATAGCCTCTTCACAGCAGGGGAAAGTTTGACAACTTACAGTGATTCTTAAGTTTCATTTTCTAGCTTTAGAATTAGAAAGGTCAGTTTCTCCTTTCAAGTTAAAAATGAGCTTAGCAGACAGGATACATGCAAAAACAACATAAAACTATGTGTTAAGGCAGCATACACATATTTTCTGAGATGAGATTAATATATTTATATTATATATTAGTTAACTGTAGATTTTGCAATACTGAAAATCTACCATGGAGGAGAATTCAAGACCTTTTAAGAAAAGGGGACTGGCAGAGTCAGGACAGATATGAATCACAAGAATGTTTACATTTTTATATTTAAAAAAACAAAGCAAAATGAGCACCCCAGTTTACCAATATCTATTATTTTATGCTTCTAAATTTATAAAATATGTTCTATATTATCAATTTTCATTTATGATTCCTTGTACCATAGACAATTCTGGATTCTTCTTCTGGAAAAAGTATCAAAAAATATACCTAGAAATACATTTTACTTTTCTTTTTGCAGGTAACATATACTATAAAAGCTTTGGGTATCACTAGTCTTCTGTACAAAAGTCTATGTCTTTTTGAATCTCATTTTATGACTCCAAAATTACTAATTACCATCTCCTAGATCCTACCTCCACAAGCTCATTTTATTCATACCTTAACCACTTTCTTCACGTGCTACCAAAGAGCACAAGCTTCATGGGAAATCCTTTGCTCCTTTTGCCACTGCTTTATCTTGTTTTCTCAGGTATCTATGCTATAATTTTAAAATGTTAGAGTTCCAAAAAGTTCTACAGAAGTAAAAATATATATTTTCAAATTTTACATGTTGGAAAAATTGTGATTGGGTAGGAGTTAGTGAATTATACCACAAGTTTTATAGTGTAAATATTTTTGTACAAATATGTATGCTATTTATCATATACATCAAATTATACTTACAGTAGTAATTAAATTTATTCAATTTCTTTGATAAATTGTTTTGCAAATTCTTTTCTTACAAATCTTTTTTTCCTCCAAATTTAAGATGACGGCAAAAATGGAGAAAGCTAGTTCCTGTTGATACTGATCCAAGTGTAGCACAGAAACTACAAAAGACTTTATATAAATGCTCAATATGAACATATTTTCAGGCTCTGGGAAGGCATTCTCCACCCATTCTGTATCCCTACTCTTTCTCAGCTGCCATGATTCCTGCCATAGTACCCTGTCCTGTGTGCCTTACCTCTTTCCTGAAGAAGCTGGGTGCCAGTGGGGTTCCAAAGCAGCTGACTTGGTGGTCCTGAACTCTCATCTGATGGCACAACCTATTGCAGGGCATAGAATGAATTCTGAGAGATTATGGAGGTGAGGAAAATACATAAAAAGATACAGTCCACCATAAAGGTTTATCACTGGGAACTGTCTCCAATAAATACCAAACAGAGGAGAAAATCATGCTTAGTTCCTAATATCTTATGAAAAATAGAAATGGCATCCAATTATTCTCTACAACTACAAAGCTTTAATAATCACCAGGTCAAGCAGGAAACATCATATCTAGAAGGAGAGATGTCCAACAATATCTAGACTTCAGACCTACCATACCATTCCCACTGCTTCTCTCCTCTCTTGGATTCACCTCTTCCTTCTTCTTGTGATGTATTGCAGACCCTCCTTTTCTTTCCTCCTGCATCTTTCACTCAGCTTTCTTTTGGGTCTTCCACCACTCTCCTGGTTTCTTCCTAATAGTCAGATCCAGCTCCCAAACAAGATGTGAAATGGTTCCTGTTGATGCCAGCCTCCTTTTGAGGACACGCTTTTTGGTGGTGCCAGCCAATGGGCTCTTCCTGACCCACAGGGAAACTGCTGTTTGGTTTGATGTGTCAAACAGTGCCCTGGATTTGGGGTTTATCAGCAACATTAAACCAATTGTGATCTCACATTTTGTTTTCCTGCATATTTGGTGAAGGGAAAAGAGAGAAATGTGACCATGGAAAAAAGAGGGAGTCACTGAGAACCTGAGGCATCTGTGGGAGATGAGAGAGCACAGAAAGACAATTGAAAATGTGAATATATCCAGAATACAATCGCTACTGCTACCACCCTGGTCTAAGCCATCACCTGCTATCTCCCCTCTATCCCATTGCTGCGGTAGCTTCTAACTGGTCTCCTTTCTTCTGTCCTTGCCTTCTTCCTGCCTCTCCTTATAGAGCAGTCTGAATGGCGTGTTTTCAATTTAAGTTGGATCATTTCATCTCTCTGCTCAAAATGCTCCGACGGCTCAAACTTACTCAAAATAAAAGCTCAAGTCCTTACAGAGGCATACGAGGCTTTAGGATGTGACCATTACCCCTGACCTAATCTTCCCCTCACTCAATCTTCTTTAGTTACAGTGACCTTCTTTCTTTTCCATCTTGGGCACATTTCCATCTTAGGGCCTTTCTGCTGGCTGTTCCCTTCACTTCAAGCTATCCCCATGGCTAATAATCTTGCCTCCTTCAAGTATTTGCTTATATGTCATCTTTCCAATAAGTACCTTATTTAAAATTGTAATCTAACCCCTCCTTCCAATCCTGGTATGCCTTACCTTTCTTTACATGAACTCTTTCTCTATAGCACTTCATCACTTTCCAACATGGTGCATAAGTTACTTATATACCATTGTTTATAGTTGTTCTATCCTCGCTAAAATGTAGGCTCCTAGACTCCATGAGGGCAGGGATTTTTGTCTGTCTTGTTCACTGTTATATCACCAACGCCTAAAACAGTGTTTACATCAGTAGGCGCTGGATTAAAACTTGCCTGAGTGAATGGATGGATGTTGGGGAGAAGAAGAAAAAGAAGGAGTCAGGGGACTCTGGGAGCAAAAGGAGTGGGAGGAGGTGGAAAAAATGGGCGGGAAAAGCCCATCTTGGGGACTGGCTTTGAGGGAGGAGACCGCAGTGGACCCCCTCCCCAAAGCTGATCCGCAATACCCGCCTCCTCCCCGCCCGCAACCCGCGTGTCCGGGTATTTAAGAGAAGCTGGAGACGGCGCTGGCTCCTCTCCACTCGGTCGCAGGTCCAGTCCCGCGCCGACCCGAGGCACAGACCTTCCCGCTGATACTCTCCCCCAGAAATGAGAAACAGAAATATAGAGTAGCTCCACTTCCTAGTCCGCCAATAATCATTTCCGGCGATTTTCTAGGACGCGGCTCAGCTCGCTGGTGGAGGCGGTTCCTGGAAACTGCGCCCTCTCTCGGGCGGGTTCAGCCTTCCTGGAGTCGCGAGCGTTCGTAGGGCGGATAAGGGTCAAGGTTGCAGAAGCCTTGCCGTGTGGATCTATTGTCTTGGAGGGAGATCTGGATAAAATTGGCCACAAGTTTTGTGACACATATATGAAAGAGTTACTTTTATTTCTTTCCCTTTACTAATGAATTATTTATTTGAATAAGATAAAAAACGTCTCCACAGTGCTTTTTTTAATTCAGAAAGTGGAATATTTCAAATGCATTCGTTTTTCTTGTTTTCAATAGAATTCATCTCAATTTGTTCCCAGGAACTGCTTCTTGTTTTAAGATTCACGTTTTAATAACACATAAGCGTATGCCCCCATTACAGTCAAAGAACACACTTGAATTTTGGGGAGTCATTCATTATTATGGTGATTATGCCAACATATGGTAAAAACCTTCTTGCTCTTCCCACCACGCACTTCTTTTCCAGCCAATTCTGGCTTTTTTCGTACAAGCCTCTATCATCAACTTCATTATTATCTCCTTTAGTTAGAAATTTGATGTCTTCATTATCTTTTTCGTGAACTTTGATAACTCTGTGAACTACTGGAATGTCTCATTTTCAGCTTGAAAAACAATGATTTCACCGGCTCTAATGGGGTCTTCCCGGAAATTTGTGAGGAGCAGGCCTCTCCTGTGGAAGACAGCTCCATTCTGCTCCACCAACCATCTGGCTCCCGCCAGTCAGCAAAATCAAGTCTTCTCTGGTCATGAATGCAGAAGACGAGATCATGGCAAAGTTTAAAACCTGACAAAAGAGCTGAAGCTTGTTCATCTTCTTCAGGCCCCGAAGATATCCCAGCTGGATCTGGGGCGATGGCTCCCCACGGCATCTGTGGGTACCGGGCTGGGTCTCTGGGTACCGAGGCAGCCCTCTGGTTCTGGGTGTCACAGAAAGAGCTGTAGAGTTACTTTTAAATATTAACCTAAGAACACAATGGAATGTCTTTTTCAAAAGCAAATTAATTAAGACAATTTTAAGCCTACACAAAAGTTGAGAGAGCATAACGAACCCCCACATACTTATCATTCACATTTAAAAGAAAGACATTCTGCCACACTTGTTTCATCCATCTCCTTCACTTTTCTTGCTGAAATATTTTAAAGCAAAACCCAAATTTGTTATTGCAACTTCATTATGCATTTTCTTTTAAAAAGTGGACATTTTCTTATGGAATCACAATGCCGCTGTCACAGTTAACAAAACAACTTTATTACCATCTAATACCAAGTTTGTATTAAATTTCTCTAAATATAGTAATATGCTTCTTATATTTGTATTTTTTGACTCACAGTCAAAAGTCTACATATTTAATTTGGTTTATCTCTTAACTATTTAAAAATTCAGATCTAGAATAATTCCTCTTTCCATTCTTTATTTTGTCTCCCATACACTAGCCATTGAACAAATTGGGTCATTTATCCTGAATGTTCCACATGCTAGATTTGTCTGTTTGTGTCCTCATTTAATTAGTTTCTCTAGCCTTGTAGTTTCTGTAAACTATATATTAGCTCTAGAGGTTTGATTAGAGTTAGGTTTACCTCTTTTGGTAAGAATTCTTCTTAGGTGATGCTGTGTCCTTTTTACTGCACATCAGGAGGCACATGTTTGTTTTACTCTTTGTGATGCTAAGATTGATCAACGGGTTTAATATTTAATAGATGGATCCTTCTATGTACTCTATTAGCCTTATCTGATAGTTTCATCCACCAGAGATTTTTTTCTGGAATCAACTCTATCATTAAGGGTTGTAAAATTGTATTTTTTCCCAATTTAGTCATTTTTTTCACATTTATTAGTTAGAATTCATCTACAAAGAAAAACTTTCATCAATCTATCAATTCAGGGCTATTTGGTTATCCTGAAATGTAGCTTCCACATGAAAAACAGAATGTTTAATTTTCAACTTAATTGCCAATTTTCAGAATTAGCAGTTGTGCCCTACGTGCCATTAGTGGTGACCAGAGATGTGGTGGCCATCCTTCAAAATAGCCACCTGAGCCCTAAGTCTACTATTTACATCTTATGTAGCCCCCTCCTACACTGTATCAGGGTTGGCTGTGTGACTAATTCAATCTGTCAGAAGTGATGCTATGTTATTTCTAATATTAGGCTATAAAATGAACTACAGCTTCTGTCTTGTGTTCTCTCTCTCTGTCAGATCACTCACCACAGAAGCGAAGCTATGCGTGCTCACCTACCCTCCAGGCTGACTGGGTAAAGTTCTCTCTAATATTAACCTACTTAACAGTACTAACATTCAGCTCATGCATCTTCATGGGGTGCCTTCATAAGA
>CAUYQG010065485.1:0-16839 GCA_963574415.1 Tarsius wallacei | reverse complement strand
AAAAAAAAAATCCTAAAATTCATATGGACCAAAGAAGGGTCAAAATAGCCAAAGCAAATCTAAGCAAAAAGAACAAAGCTGGAGACATTGCATTACCTGACTTCAAACTATACTACAAGGCTGTAGTAACTAAAAAAGCATGGTACTGGTACAAGAGCAGACACATAGACCAATGGAACAGAATAGAGAATCCAGAAATAAACCCAAATACCTACAACCAACTGATCTTTGACAAAGTAGACAAAAACATACACTGGGGAAAGGACACCCTATTCAACCAATTGTGCTAGGAAAATTGGATAGCTATATGCAGAAAAAAACTTGATTCCTATCTCTCCCCATATACAAAAATTAACTCAAGATGAATTAAAGAAAAGCATCAGATCAGAAACCATAAAAATTCTAGAAGAAAACCTAGGAAAAACTTGTAAAAACCAGCCTAGGTAAAGAATTTATGGCTAAAATTCTGGAAGCAAATGCAACTAAAACAAAAATAAATAAGTGAGACTTAATTATACTAAAAAGCTTCTACACAGCCAAATAAATAACCAACAGATCAAACAGGCAACCTACAGAATGGGAGACGAGATGATCAAACTACACATCTGACAAAGGACTAACATCCAAAATTTACAAAGATCTCAGACAAATGGGGACACCAGTAAGGTGGGAGAGGGGGATTAGGGTTCAGAAACTACCTATGAGGCACAATGTTCACTATCTGGGGAATGGACCACCTGAGACCCAATTCCCACTATTCAACAATATGTGCATGTGATGAATATGCATGTTACCCCCTAAATTAAAAAAAAGCTATGAGCTAATGCATCAACCCAATGATGTATGCATTACCTCACATTTTTTTGTGTGTGGTGAGAACACTTAAAATTTATTCTTTTCGCAATTTTATTATTATTATTTTTTACCTTTATACCTAATGTCTTCCAGATATATCCATGTTGTCATAAGTGACAGGATTTCCTTCTTTTTAAAGGCTGAATAGTATTTCATTGTGCATATATCCCAGTTTATTTATCCATTGTTCATTGATAAGGTGAACATAGGTTGCTTCCCTGTCTTGGCTATTATGAGCAATGCTAAAATGAACATGGGAGTGCAGACGTCTCTTTGACATACCAATTCCATTTTCTTTGGACCTGTACCCAGTACTGAGATTGCTGCATCATATGGTAATTCTATTTTTAGTTTTTTGAGGAATCTCTATACTGTTTCCCATAATGTCTATCTAATCTACTTTCCTACCAACAATGTACAGAGCTCCCTTTTCTCCACATCCTCTTAAACACTTGCTATCTTTTGTCTTTTTGATAATAGCCACTTTAATGCGTGTGAGATATCTCATTGTGGTCTTAATCTGCCTGGATAATTGATGATGTTGAGCATTTTCCATATATATTGGCCATTTACATGTCTTCTTTTGAGAAATGTCTGTTCACTTTTTAATTGGGTTATTTGTTTTCTTGCTATTGAGGTCCTTATATATTTTAGTTATTGACCCATTATCAGCTATATCGTTTGTAAATACCTTCTCCCATAGGTTGTCTCTTCACTCTGTTCATTGTTTCCTTCTCTGTGCAGAAGTTTTCCAGTTTAATGCAATCTCATTTGTCTATTTTTGTTTTTGTTCTATGTGCTTTGGGGTCTGCTCCAAAAAATTATCACCCAGATGAATGTCATGGAGCTTTTCTTCTATGTTTTCTTCTAGTAGTTTTACATTTTCATGTCTCACATTTAGGCCTTTCATCCATTTTGAGTTGATTTTTGTATGTGGTGTACAATAGGGTCTAATTTCATTTTTTTGTATGTGGAAATCCAGTTTTCCCAAAACAATTTATTGAAGAAAATGCCCTATCTCTTTTATGTGTTCTTGGCATCTTTGTCAAAACTCAATTGACCCTAAATGCATTGATTTATTTCTGGGCCTATTTTGTTCCACTGAACTATTTGTCTGTTTTTATGCTAGTGCCATGCTGCTCTGTGGGCATATATTTTTATTACTTTGGGGTAAATACCTAGAAGTAGAATTAATGAGCTATTGGATAAGTATATGTTTAGTTTTCTAAGAAACTGCCAGAACTTAAAAAAAAAAAGATTCTATTATTTTATATTCCCACCAACAATGTATGAGAGTCCCTGTTGCTCTAAATTCTTGCCAACTTTTGGTGATGTCAGAATTTTTAATTTTAGTCATTTGGGTGGGTGGTATTTCATTATTGTTTTAGTTTGCATTTTGCTGATGACTAATGTTGCTGAGCACTTTTTCATGTCCTTATTAGCATTTTGCTGATGACTAGTGTTGTTGAGCACATTTTCACATCCTTATCTTCTTTTGTAAGTGTATATTTAAATCTCTTGTGCATTTTTTATAGTTTTAAGTATTAAATTATTCTATATCTCATTTGTTTTTATTTTGGTGGATGATTTGAGATAGAAAGTAAAATTATTCCCAAGCATTGTAGCAACTGGCCCAATGGATTTTTTAAAATTATTCTTTATATTTCCACTGATTTGAAATGCCATCTTTATCACACTATTGGATTCATTAGGTTTGCTTCACAGCTTTTTTTTTCTGCCCCGTTCTATTGGATATTCTTTCACTGGTACACCATAGTTTTAATTACTGAGGATTAGCATACACATTCAAAATTGCCACAATAAATCCATTCTCATCGATCTTCCCTCATTTTCAGTATTTTCTTACATATTCTTTCCCGTTCGTTTTTCCAGATGAACTTGAGAATCACTGAGTAAAGTCACACAATTTTGTATCTCATTATGATTTATACTGAAAATTCTTCAAACTTATAAATTAATTGAAAGAACCGTCCTTTTTTAAAGCATTTTTTGCCATACCATCAAGGAATATATTATCTTTCTCCATTTATTCAAGTTTTCTTTAATTGTATTAAGCAAAATTGCTTGTTCCTTGGTGTTTTGCATTTGTTTTGGTCTTGTGAGACTTCCTGGTATTTTGAATCCCTCTATTTCTCCATCTCTTTCTAAATATTTTCTGGTACTAAACCAACAACAACAACAAAACATCAGCCAAACAAAATACATTCTTTTTTAATAGGCATATCTTAGAATTTGGCCCATAAAGTTCTGCTTAATTGACTATAGTCTCACAGAAGATTTCCCAGATAAATACAGCCACAGAAGTCAGACAGAGTCTGGTCTACAATTTTTTTTTTTTTTTTTTTAGACCGGATTTAATTCTGTCACCTATGCTAGAATGCAGTGGCGTGATCCTAGCTCAGCACAGTCTCAAACTCCAGGACTTAGGGGAGATTTCTTCCTCAACCTCCCCAGTAACTGGGACTGCAGGCATTTGCCACCATGCCTGGCTAATTTTTTGATTTTTTGTAGAGGCAGGGTCTCACTTTGTTGCCCAGGCTGGTCTCAAACTCCTGGCCTCAAGCAATCCTCCCACCTCAGTCTTCCAAAGTGCTGGATTTATAGGAGAGAACTGTCATGCCTGGCTGGGTCCATGGTATTATATCTACAGGGATACTCTTTCCCTCACAAACTCACTCCAAACCCTCAGAGACTAAATGGTTCACCAGGACCAGTGATATGTTCTAGTTTTGTCTCCTGGTGTTTAAAGCCCCATCCACCTCTAAATGAGAGTCGTTCTCAGCCCTCCCAGTACAAAGGACTCTCCCCTCCCACTCTCCCCAGAGATTCTAATTTAATTGATCTGGGGTAGAACTGCAACATTTGTGTTTTTAAAGATCACCTCAAATATTTCTAAATTGCTGCCAGGGTTGAGAATCATTATTCTAAATTCTGGTCTAAAGTTTCCTGAGTATCCACAACCTATGGTCTGTTTCTCAGGAGGCTTTTTGATGGACTAAAGAAAGGAAGATTTATCCCTCCCTTTATAAGGCCACATATCCCTGGGTGAAATGTTTTACAGGTAGGTATGCAGATTTGAAGCAAGTTACCTGGGTAGGGGAGGAAGGAAGATTTAAGGGCCGGTCGGAGAAGCTGGATGGTTCTATTGGCACCAGCGGAATGACAGAAGATGGGGACTCTCTCTCTTCGTCAGTGAAAATCAACCATTTTTAGTTGAGAGGCAGTGTGATTGAGACACGGGGAGGTTTTGTTATCAGATCACCAGATCCATCACAAATTTGACTGTAACTTGAATTTAAGAAAAGATCAGGGGCTTTGGTGGTCGCTCTCCATATGAATACAACAGGCAGGAGGTTCACCCTGGAGCTTGGAGTCTGCTGGCTGATGCTTGGCCATTTTGACGTTGTTGTTCAGGTTGCCTTGTTTTCCTGGCTTAGTTAATCAGGCAACGGGGCTTTGTGTTACAGCCGTGGATTGCAATAGGATACTGGAAGGTGGTTGAGGACATGTGGACTAACATACTCTGATTTATGCCAATAGTTCAGGTCACTATTTACACCGTGTTAGAGGCACACACTGTGCTTCCAGTGATTATATTTTGGCATTACACAAGTCCCAGCTCAAGGCTCTTTGCGGAACATGTGATTCCATATCACTCCCAACAGGAAATTTGAGAAGAAAAATCAAATGAGTGCCTGCCTCCCTCCCCTAGGCCATGGCCTTGGTTACTTGGGACCCTGGAGGAAAAATGTCATAAGATCCTGATTTTCAATGGGACTTATGAGGCCAAACTTTGATATTAGATAAGCCAGATGGGCTATTTAAAATTACAACACAGTAATGATCAGTTAACACAGTCCCTACCATGTGTCAGGCTCGCTTCGTTCTTCTAAGTGCTGTTTATTGACAATTTATTTTTCACAAAAACCCTAGGAGGGAGGTAAAAATATAACAATAACAACGCAATTCAGTTTTATGTCCATGTCTCCCCAGGCCCCTTACAAAAAGAGGCTCTGTAGTAAAGTAGCAAGTAAAAAGACAAACCCTGAAGCCAGGTTGCCTGGGTTTAGAATCTGTTCCAATGTTCATCGTCTGTGTGATCTGTGCAGGTTCCTTAACCTCTCTGTGCCTTAGTTATTTGAAATGAGATTAAATAAATTTCTTTCTTTTTTTTTTTTTTTTTTTTAGTTGGAGTACTCTGTTGTCCAGGCTGGAGTGCAATGGCACGCTTACGGCCACCACAGCCTCAACCTACTGGACTCAGGAGATCCTTCTGCTTTAGCTTTCCAAATAGCTGGAACTTCAGGCATGTGCTACCACGCCTGGCTAATTTTTTGATTTTCTGATTTATTGTAGAGACAAGGTCTCACTAAGTTGCCCAGGCTGGTCTCAAACCCCTGGTTTCAGGCAATCCTGTCGCCTCGGCCTCCCAAAGTGCTGGGATTACAGGCTTGAGCCTGGCCATAAATAAATTTACTTCTAAATCACTTAGAACAGAACCAGCACATAGAAAGCATTATATAAATGCATCATCTGCAATTTATATTATAGGGAAAACAAGATAAAGAAAGGTTAATGGTTGAGTACTATCCATAATTTCTGTAGGATACATGCTTATTAATAGTATTATGGATCAGTAACATTGAATTACTATACAAATGGTAACAGCAGAGAATGGTTAGGAGTCCAGATGGTAAGTCAGATCACCCAGGTTCAAATTCTGAACCATTTACAACCTGTGTAACCTCAGGGAACTTACTTAACCTCTCGGTGCTGGTAAAACAGCACTCATGTTAATAGTAATAGCTACCACATAATGTTATTGTGAGGCTTAAATGAGGTAATCCATGTGAAGTATCAAGGTTTGACATAGAGTAACTGCTATGTAATATATAGCTTATCATATGAAGAAAGGTATCATGGACATTTTTTTTCCCTTTGCATGTCTGGCTTTCTTCTTTTTCTTTTCCTTATATCAGATAGTCTTCATACAACTGCACTCTTTCCTCAATGATTTTTAAAGAAGTCTCTTCAATCAACATTTATTAAGCAGTGTCCATGTACAACACCTGCACTCTGAGAGTAAGATAGTAATATGGACTTTGTCCCCAAAGAGCTCTGTGATCCTAGGAAAGATTGTGACGTAAACTCTGACAAGAAGGCACTCTGTGATAAGCATTCTAAGAGAAATGGCACCACAGGAAGACAGACTCCTGGTGGCTGGGCACTAAGATTTCTGACTGGAAGGATAAGAAGACTTTCCAAAGGGGCAACTTTTGGGCTAGGCCTTGAAGTCTGAGTCAGGTGGGGTTGAGATTAAAATGAGGCTGAGAACTGTTCTCAACATTTAGCAATGCATCAATTATATGGAGTGGGCAGGGGCTTGTTAAAACACAGGCTGCTGGGCTCCACCTACAGAGATTCTAGTCATTGGGTCTAGGGTGGGGCTTAAATATTTGCATATCTAATAAGTTACCAGGTGATGCTGGGATCCACATTTTGAGAATCACCAAGTTAAGATCAGTAGTTCTCCATCCTGGCTTCAATTTAGAATTCCCTGGGCAACTTAAAAACATTTAAAAACCCTTGGATGTCATCAAGATATTGTAATTTAAATTTAAAAACAAAACAAAACACAATCTCCTCAAATTATTCTAACAGGCAGCAAAGTTTGAAACATTAACGTTTGGGTTAACATTTATTCAAATATGTTTGCATTTTACAAATCACTTTCACAGGCTCAATTGATCCTCACATGCTTTGAGGCAGGTATTATGATTACTATTTCAGTTTGTGCACGTTTCGATTTTGACATGGAGACACAAAGGTGAGAAGGATTTGTTGAAGGCCATGAAGTCCTTGACAAAGCTGGAACCAAGCCCAGATCACTGGCTGGCCACTTTGCCTATTTTGTACCTGCGACCCTCCTGGGGTCAAATAATGCATCCAGAGGGAATAGTGTGAGCAGAGATAAAGGAGTGAGCACAGGTGTGTGAAGGTGTGAACAGCAGGCCAGGATGACTGGGCCATAGGTACCTTGGAAAGATGGGGATGAGGCAGTTTGAGACTGAGAGAAAAAAGCTGGAAAATTGTGTGTAAAAGCATGGACTTTATTTGGTAAGTACAGTACTTACCCTACATACGAATGAAGTCTGTTCCAAGAGCGCATTCAAAAGTCCAATTTGTTCCTAAGTCCAACAAAGTTAGCCTAGGTACCCAACTAACACGATCGCCTATATAGTACTGTACTGTAATAGGTTTGTCATACTTTACACATGAATAATACATTAAAAAAATACAAAAATAACATTTACCATCTTTTTGCCTCTCCACATTCTCAATTATTTTCATTTTCACTTCTATTGTTATTGCTTGGCGCTTCTTATCAGTACCAGCGACATCACCGCTGATTTTAACACTTGCTTCCAGACATCCTGGGCTTGAAATAGATACTGTACTCTACACAGTGTACAGTAAAAAGTACACAAAAGCACAACCACTTGTAGAAGATGCATGCATGCATGCACATGACAGTGTATGCCAGACACGTGAACTAACTTACGTGATTGGACAGGTGAATGTACTTTCACATCTTTGAAAGTTCATAACTTGAAAGTTTGTATGTAGGGGACTTACTATATTAGGAGAGCCATTAAGATATATTAAGAACCAACAACTTAACATTTATTGAGCACCATGTTCTATGACAGCCACTGTACTCCACAGGTTATACATATTATCCCCAATTCTTGCAACAAACCTACAAAGTTGGGATTAATTCTCCCACTTGGCAGATAAGGAAACTGAGGTTCAGAAAGGCTAATTAGCTTGCTGGAAGTCATAGAGACAGCACGGATGAAGTCAGGTTTGTCTGGCTGTAGAATCCATATGGTTTTCATTATGTCACACCCACACACTGTGGAGGTATTTGAAGAAAATTTTTTTTAGCTTTTTATTTGAAATTTTATTGTATTATTTAATTTATTTATTTATTTATTTTTTGAGTTGGCGTCTCACTCTGTCGCCCAGACTGGAGGGCAGTGGCCGCTCCCGGTCACCGCAGCCTCGACCTTCTGGGCTCTGGCGATCCTTCCACCTCAGCCTTCCAAGTAGCCGGAACTACAGGCGCGCGCTACCACGCCTGGCTAATTTTTTTGGTTTATTGTAGAGAAGAGGTCTCGCCAAGTTGCCCAGGCGGGTCTCGAACTCACAGGCTCAGGCAATCCACTCACCTCGGCCTCCCAAAGCACGTGACTACAGGCTGACCCACCAACCCTGGCCTATTTGAAATTTTAGACTGACAGAAAATTTGTAAAAGAAAATAGCGCAGAGTTCCTATATACATTTAGCCAAACTTCCCTTCATATTCATTGTACGTAACCACTATACAAATATCAAAATGAGAAAATTAACATGTACATAATATGATCAAAGGCTTTATTTGAATTTTACCAGTTTTCCAATGTCCTTTTTGATTGGTCCAGGATCCACCAGGATTCTAAGTGCATGCAATGTTCACATCTCCTAATGTCTCCTCTTACATCCTATAATCTGAAAAAGCATTTCTTTTGTTTTGTTTTGTTTTTTTGAGTTGGAGTCTCACTCCGTCGCCCAGACTGGAGTGCAGTGGCCGCTCCCGGCCACCGCAGCCTCGACCTGCTGGGCTCCAGCGATCCTTCCGCCTCAGCCTTCCAAGTAGCTGGAACTACAGGCGCGTGCTACCATGCCCGGTTAATGTTTGATTTATTGTAGAAATGAGGTCTCGCTTGCCCAGGCGGGTCTCGAACCCGCGGGCTCACGCAATCCACTCACCTCAGCCTCCCAAGGCGCGGGATTACAGGCTGAACCACCGAGCCCGGCTGAAGAAGCATTTCAATTTTTCTTTTTGTTTTCTGGCCTTAACGCTTTCAAAAAGTACTGACCAGTTATGTTGTAGAACATCCCTCCATTTGGATTTGGCATGATTAGATTGAAATTATACACTTTGTCAGTACATCATGCCAGTGGGCAAATGGTGTTGACATGTCATATTTCTGGTGATGCTAACCTTTATTACTCCATTAGGATTTTGTCTGCTGGGTTTCTCCTCTGTAAAGTTGCTGTTTTCCTTTTTGTAATTAATAAATAAAATATCTTGTACAAAGATACATTGAAACTATGTAAGCATTCTATTTCTTACACTTTTGTCCACCAGTTTTAGCATCCATGGAAGCTTTTACTGGTAACAAGTATTACACTGATGTTTGTCTAATGGAATTTTCTGCTTCCATCATTCTAGAAGAAAGATTTTCTACTTCCCACATCCTCTGTTTTAAGCAAAAGAGGTGATGATTTGAGGTCTGGCTGATTGCCTTCTTTAATTGATTTGTGTCACTTCAGCGACTGTGCTTATCACACAGGTCCTATGCAAAAAAAAAAAAAAAAAAAGGTTTGTGCCAATGTGCCTTTATCTCCCTTCAGCTGTCAGAGGACTCCAGATAATAACTGTTGGGTTTTGAATAGGGAACTGCCACATTTTTAACTGCCTTCCCTGCAACCCGCTGTCTAGCCATGTGTCAGTATGAACAGGAGCTGTCTCATAGGTCCTGAGTTCAGTTAGAAGTCTGGACACAATCAAGGATGCTACAGGATCCTGTAGGATGGTTCGCAAGCCAGGAGAGAAATACAAAAGGCTGCAGGCTGCAAACACTGGCTTGGGGAGAGGCGGGCACTTGGATGTCCCGCTGAGTTTTTCAGGATCAATTCTGCAGCCAAAGTGGTAGTGCAGTAAATGGTGATCTACTCTCCCACACCCTGAGACTTGGTTGCAGATGTTTCCTCTGACTTGGGGTGAATTGAGAGAATCAGCCTAGAGTCACTGACTGATGGGCCTGTTCTGAGAAACAGAACTAATAAGATAAATATATCTAGAAAGAGATTTACTATAAGGAATTGGCTCACACGATTTTGGAGACTGAGGAGTTTCATGATCTTCTGCCTGCAAGCTGGAGGCCCAGGAAAGACAGGGATGGAATTCCAGTCTCAGTCTGAAGGTACTGACGGTGTAAGTCCCAGTCTGAGGGCAAGAAAAGATGGATGTCCCAGCTCAAAAACAATGAGGCAGAGGAAGAGAACTCTCTTCTCCTTCCTTCACCTTTTTGTTCTATTTTGTGCCCCCAATAGATTGAATGAGATCCAGTCACACTGGGGAGCACAATTTGCTTTACTCAGCCTATTCAAATTCTAATCTCTTTCAGAAACAACCTTATAGACATACTCAGAAATAACATTGAACCAAATACCGGTACCCCATGACCTAGTTAAGTTGACACATAAAATTGACCATCACTGTTGCCAATTTTGTGCATTGTCCCTGTTTTACACTAAGGTAACCATATACATTTCTGCAAGAAACATAGCTAAAACAGGCCCATCAGTCAGACAGGCACCAGCCAAAAGCCTGTCTTAAGCATAAGCAACTCGGGTGAGCACCCATATGGTATGATGATTAAGACACCTTCCAATTTGGATATCCCCAGGAAGTTCCTGGGGATTCTAGTAAAATGAATATTTTTATTCAGTGGATCTGGATTAGGGCCCGAAATTCTGTATTTCTAACAGACTCCCACGTGATATCCATGCTGCTGGTCTGAGGACCACAGAAGAAGAATCAAGGGACATGGAAAAGTCTGAATGTTAAAAAAAAATCGTTTAAAAATTCCGGAAAGTATTTGAAACATCACCATTCGAATTTTCTCTCTAGAGCCCCTGTATCAACAAGAACATGAAGAATCCTGTCACTTTACGGAAGGAAGAAATCTTGGGAATTGGGCCCATAAACATTGTGATTTCATTGCAGAATATAGTGAAATGGAGTAAGCCAGCAGGACAGGGCTCAGAGGATTCAACTGGGTTTTTTCAGTTCACCCCATATTTATCAAGAATCTCCTTGGTATAAGGCATTTAAAAAGCACTGGGACTTCCTAGAAAAGCTTTGTATTTGTCTATTTTTTTTCTTTAATAAAATATTGATAACAGTGTTCACATGGACGGCACATCCCCATGGTCATTGGCAAGTGCTACTCACAATTTCCCATACAGTGGCCATAAATGTACCCCTTTTCTCTTCCACTTAAGAAAGAATGTCAGAATGCAAGTGACTGAGATAGACAATCCTGAATCTCCTCTATAAATTGTTTGCAATTGTTGGTACTTTAAACCATTGGTAACAGATTATAGCATACCTCAGAACTGATTGTGACACTTCAATGTGTCCCTTTAGAAAGAGTGAGAACCACTGGTCTAGCTCGTACTTGATGACCTGAGAAAGCCACCTGGGCTGGCTGCAGATTCTGGAACAAGAGGCTGGGCCTCATGGCTGCCTCTATCCCCCTTAACGATATTCTATGCTATCCAACATGGTAGCCAGTGGCCAGATATGACTAACTGAGCACTTGAAATGTGACTAGTTCAAATTGAAATGTGGTATAAGTATAAAATAACCCTGGATTTCAGAAATTTAGTATAAGATGAATATAATAGAACTCATTAATAATTTTGTTTTGGATTACATGTTGAAATAATAATATTTTGATACATTGGTTAAATTTACCCTAAAATTAATATTACTTGTTTCTTTTACTTTTTAATGTGGCTACTAGAAAATTTAAATTTTCCTATGTGGCCGCCATTATTTTTTTTATTGGATAGTGCTGGTCTCAGAGCATAGGTTTCCCTGTCCCCTCTTCCATATCTCTTTCTGGTACACCCACTTCTGGGGAATTGATGCCTGTTTCCATGCTGGGCCTCTGCCAAACCCCCGGCTCCTCTGTGAAGTGTGAAAAATGGTTACCTTGGTAGCTGCTACTCTGACTTTCCTCTTTTTTTTTTTTTAAAGAAAGGAGACTTGAGATCCATGCCATGTATGACCTACTTTCATCAGTTTCTGACTTTCAAATTTATATGTGGATGTGTGTGTGTGCATGTGTGTACACTATTCCTGAACCTTCTATTTTCTTAGAAGCGTTCAATAAAATTATTAATCCTTACTGATATCTTCAACTCTTGGATGCCTTAGAGCAAGAGGACAACCAAGAAAACGTTAATACGATTTCATTTTTTTAACCTTCCCCAAATTCGGCTTGGCCCTATGCCAACTTAAATGACTCAGGGAGAACATGCAGTGATTCCTACCTAGGTAGTGTTTAGGAGACCTGGACTGACTTTGCATTTTTCTAAACTATGTACTGAGCAGCATCTCATGAAGTGCAGAGGTTCTAAGGTTGCCTTTATTTTTCCTCTCTCCCCCTTTCAGTGAGCCTCCAGCTTCACTCCTAGCACCCAGGGCTCTGGCTGCCAGAGACTCATTGCAGAGTGCCCCACCCATGCTATCCTTCCCTGGCACATTCCCGCCCCTGCTCCTTCCTTCAGAGCTCTGCTCTTCTGAGAGTCAGCTGAATTGATTTTTGTAGCAATAATGAGGGAGTAACCTACACTCTTGTGTAACATTCTTAAATGTGAAGGTTCCAGTGAGGTAGGCCTATGTTACCCCTTTCCACTGGGAGATGTTTTGATGGATTTGGGGCATGTCAGGTTTTATGTCAGACCGTACCACTAACTGGATGGTAGATCCACCAAAAAGCAGAAGGTGAAGAATTAAAGAACAAGGCTGACCTTAGTGGCAAAAGGAGAGGGCTACTTGAAATGATCTGGGAGTGTGGAAAATCTCTTCTACCCCTGAAACACTTCCACTCTCTCACAATATTGAATTATTTTCTCAGAGCAAGTGATAGAAGGGGAAGAATGAATGTTAAAGAACCATCTGCCCAAGAGAATGAGGATGGAATTCACCTCCCTCCCAACGGGAATGCCGCTGGAGACCTGGAGGGCGGTTTCTTGAGGACAGAATCTCTCTGCCTCTTGAAGGTACTCAGTACACACTAAATGACTGACTGGCTGACTGAAGTGAAGAAAGCCATAGCTGACTTTGCAGTCTACCAATAACAGCCGTAATCTCGGGAGACTCACAGACCTTGACAAAAATGGCATTATATAGCCTTCATTGCAACTATGCAGAGTAGTGAAAAATCTTCATTGCTTGAAACTGTCTATCAAAAGGAGATCTTCAGAAAGACTTTTTGAAAAATGTGTGGTGTCCTACTTGTGAACTGCAAAACTGTACAAGACAACAATGCCCACGATGCCACACGACAGTATGAGACAATTTCACAAAAGAGGTACTCTGGTGGAGTTCTCTGAGTTCATGGGGCTCATATTGAAGGGGTCAGCCATGAAGAATAGAAAGTGTCCTCTCTAAGTGGTTCTGTGTATGTGACACTGTGTAAGGCACCTTGTGAAACAAGGGAAACCCCCTTTGGCAAGTCTCCACTGAGACCTTACACAGAAGAAAACATTTAAATATGAACAAATTTTGTTCAAAATTTCTTCTTATCTGGTTTTCCTCTTCTTTCCTACTTTTTCCTTTTTCAACTCCTACACAAAGCTCTAAAAATTCTCTTCTTTTTCACCTCTTTTTCCTGCATCATAAATGACCTTTCAGGAGAGTCTTCTCTCTTTCTTTTTCTCATGGCAGAAAGTAGCTGGATTACTTTTTCCAAAACACCATGACCACATTACTATAATTTTTTTTAAGGCTTATTTGTTCTCCTGTTCAATTCCAGGCCCAATTAAAGTATTTAGGCCTTAAACCATTCAATCATTTAGTTTTTGCTCATGTTCTTTTCTCTCCTTTCTACCAACTCTCTAGTCTGCCCTTTCACTCTGGTTGATTCAATTCACTGGTTTTCTTGTGTGAATCCTCCTTCAGAATGCTTGGATTGTTCCTGAGTGGGCTTGAGAGAGTTTATCATCTGCGTCCACCACTCAACACAGCTGCCCTCCACTTGAAGCTGACTCAAGGGAAGAGGCAGGCAGGGTTCTGTGCCAGTGGGTGGGAACCTAACCAGGAGTTGGTGGTAGGGTGTCTGAGGTTCCTGGTGTCCTGGATCAGCAGTACACCTGTGATGAAGGATGAGTCCTTGACAAAGTTTTCAAATAGGGAAAACCCCGTTGTGGCTTTAGGATGTGTCTAAATTAGGGTTTAGAGCAGGATATGTCTTGGCCCAAAGTTCATGGTCTACCTGCTACAAGTACTGGTGTGAAACCACAGGTGACTTGCTTTAGCAGTCACAGTGGTTGAGGATCGGCTACTTTCTTCATTTATCATTCTGACGAGGCTTCAGGGAATTTAGCCAATTATAGTAACAATCGATGCACTCTGCTCTACTATACTGAATGAATGCCATGACAGTTGGTCAACAAGAGAATGCCGTATTAGGCAATCTCATTATAGCTCTCGTATGACATTGATGCAGGTCTTCTATGATGGAGAAGTGATTGGAATTTTGTACCACATTACTTTGTAAAGACTAGTGTTTGTGATTAAAAACAAAAGAGTGGTGCTCAGGTGTTACAGAGGAGAATCTAGAATGATTTCTGCTTTGCCTTGTCAATCTGATGGGGATAAAAAAGGCAAAATCTCAGTATGTCAACACTTCAGTTATTCAGCAGAACTGACTCTTGTTAGGCTTATAGAGTACTTGGCTTAGTGGCGAGAACCCAAGTCTTATTTGCCCCCAAAATCTACCCCAGGACATGTTTAGTTTTGTTTTTTCATTGATCATTAGCCCACGAGTGATGAGGGTCCATCTTCAATTCCTTCCTAGTTATAAGTGTCTTAAACAGACCAGCTGGATATGCAGACCCACTATAAGAAACAATAGTGTCTAGTAATTATGTGTAGTACAAAACTTTTTAGTTGATCTATTTGACAACTATTTTATGAGTTTGTCTAATATGATGCTAGGAATTAGGGATGCAATGGTGACTGAAGTAAGGTTGGTCCTTGTTTTGCTGGAACATACATCTTCATGGCAAATACAAAAAAGTAAAGAGATTACATTATAAAAAAATATTCATTCATGATTAGTACATTTTTTATTTTACTTTCTTTTTTAATATATCATCAATCCATCTGGAATTTATTTTGGTAAATAAATCATATAAAAATTCAAATATTTTACCCTAAAACACTAAAATTAAAGGGACCATGCTTTCTCCACAGATTTGAAATGACAACTTTATCATACACTAAATTCTCATATATTCTTAGGACTGTTTTGTTACTCTATTCTGATCCACTCTTCTGACTCCCTACTTTTGGCTCAGTGCTGGTAGTTTCTGTAACTTTATTATATGTTTTTATAGTTGGCAAACAAATTTTCATGCTTCTTTACTTCTTTCTTACTTTTCCTACTCTCTTCCTTTCCAGGTCACTCCCATGTATGCAGTTTTCCACATGACACTTTTTCAAGTGATAATTTTTTAAGTTCCCTTTCTCCAAGTGCCTTTAAAAAGAAATCTGAATTTTAAAAAAAATTTTTTAAAATCTGGTTTCAGCCAGGCGCGGTGGCTCAAGCCTGCAAGCCCAGCACTTTGGGAGGCAGAGGCAAGAGGATTGCCTGAGCCTAAGGGTTCAAGACTAGCATGGGCAACTTGGCAAGATTTCGTCTCTATGATAAATAAAACAAATTAGCCGGGTATGGTAGCACACCTGTGGTTCCAGCTACTTGGAAGGCTGAAGTGGAAGGACTGCCTGAGCCCAGCAGATCGAGACTGCGGTGACTGGGAGCATGCCACTGCATTCCAGCCCAGGTGACAGAGTGAGACTCTGACTCAAACAAACAAACAAACAAATAAATAAATAAATATCTGTATCTGCATAGGTCACTTTAAGTTCCATTTATAAGGCATCTACTGCAGGTGTTTCTCCACTAAAATAATTCTAAAAATTCAATATATCTATGTTGAAGTAAGATTCCTGGTTATTCTTCATGGGGAAAAATTTCCTTGGTAGGTCATATTAAGTAATATGATAGTCTTACTACAAAAGATATTCCTTTAGAGTAATTTAAAATATAAAAATAAATTCCAGATGCAGCTTCTAGTCAATGACTTCATGCAAACAGTTCTTCAATGTATTTTGTGTAAAAATGGCTAAAGTGAATTATCAACTGTTGAAATTTAAAATATATATATATACTTATTCATGTTGTTAAATGGAGAACAAGTTGATTTCTTTAAGCATTTTCCTTGAAGGGCATTCTTTTTGTGTACATTTACTAAATATAGATCTGTTTTGAAATCTTATTTTTTGATCAATCCCAAGCAATAAATCAATGAACTATAGCATCAGAATTTCCAGTGAAACAAAAACAACATATTCTTGTATGTGTGGTAGCAGTTGGTTCAGGGGATCATATTAGGTCTTTCATTTCCAAGCTTGTAGTCAAACACAAAATCACAAGCATGAAGCAGAATGCACCAGGGCATAGTGACATAATTAAGGAAAGAGGCTTATCCTTAAGTAGAGTCCTAGGGGAGGTTTAAGATCATTAAAGGCATAAAGAAGTCATAGAACTTCTTAACTCACACAATAACAAGGATTTCTTTATCAATATGAAATGGGAATATTAGTGTATTAAATACCTGAATCTTTGACTTGAACCCAGTATGCACCATTTAATAGGACCATGACCTCAAGTAATTTACACAACCTCTCAGAACATTAATATAAGTAATAACTCTCTTGTGTAAATTTGAGAGTTCTTAGTGATACCCCAGTAGAGACTGAAAAGTCAACATCTTCTTGATGATGTGAAGAGCACTTTCATAATGAAATTCTAAAACCAGTCAAGTAAAATAACCAAACTTATTGCTTTTTATGAAGAAAAATATTAGGAAATTGCCCCAAGAAAATATTTAAGATTATTCTTTTGGTTTTGATATTTATTTTTATTCCACTGTGGTCTGAGAATGTCCATGGCAGTATTTCAACCTTATGGAACTTGTTTATGCTTGATTTATAGCCAAGGATGTGATCGATCTTGGAGTATGTTCCATGTGGTGATGAGTAGAATGTATATT
>CAUYQG010065481.1:0-13325 GCA_963574415.1 Tarsius wallacei | reverse complement strand
TTTTTTTTTTTGAGACAGAGTCTCACTCCATTGCCCAGACTGGAGCGCAGTGGCACGCTTACGGCCACCTGAGCGTTGACCTGCTGTGCTCCGGCAAGCCTTCCACCTCAGCCTTCCAAGTAGCCAGAACTACAGGTGTGTGCCACCACACCCAGCTAATTTTTGATTTATAGTAAAGACGAGGTCTCGCCAAGCAGCCCTGGCTAGTCTCGAACTGGCGGACTCAGGCAATCCCCTCGCCTTGACCTCCCAAAGTGTTGGAATGAAAGGCTGAGCTACCGAGCCCAGCCATTAAAGTATATTAAGATAAATCATACAGCAAAGAAAAACAAACAGCTTTAAAAATCTTTGGTCTGCCCTAAATATCCTAAATATATTTGATCATGAAATGTTTTGTTTGTCTTTTAGATTTGAGGATTATTCTTTAACAGATCAAGGGAAACTATAGCTAAGACAGTTTTAAAGTGTTATTGTAGCCTATACCTCTAATTGTTCTATGCTAAATGTTTTGGCTTTATCATATGTAAATGCAATTCAGAGGATGATTTCCCAGATAGCTTTACAGCTGGAGGAGAATTAGAGCACATGCTCAGAGGCATGTGATTCGGGCTTTCTGCTGTCCTTCCCCTGGGTCTCCACTAGCTGTGGGGTGGCATCACTTTCCGGAGTTTGCATTTGGGAGCTCAGCAGGGCCTGGCCATGTTTTCTGGGATTTATCTGTAGCCAACAGCACATTTTTCCTATTTATTCTTCTCTTCTATGGACTGCTGACTTAGCATCGAGGTGTAAGTAAAACCAGGAGAGAGAATGTGGCAACACACAAAATGCTTTTTTCAGTTCGACTCTCATCTGTAGACATCATTTCATTTAACTCAGTTAGAGTATCGGTCATCCTCTCTCCCGGGCGACCTTGTAAAAGGGTTCAGAATCAGCTTGTTGGGTATTCATTAGCAGAAAATATTTCAGAAGATTTTCAAAACTGCATAAACTGTAACAAGACGTTAAAATGTTAATGTGACCTACATACTTACTATTATTGGGCCCTAATTCTGTGCTAAGTTTTTTCAGAAACCAACTGCAAATAAGGAATCCTTGACAGTGAACAAGAGTCACAATATCTACTGATTCAAGACAAATCAATTGCTTAAGAGAATTACAACTGCTCTTTGTACTAAAATCAGGCAGAATTTTATCTTGGGGGCTTTGTAAAGGGAAAGTGTTGAGGTTTAGTCAACAGCATTCTACAAATTCAACAAATTTCATACAGGTTGTTTCTATAACATTGCCAACAAAATTTGATGTCATCACATCTAAGCACAATTTAATAACAATAATTGTGTGTGGCAGGGAGGGCATAGTTGTAATTTAATACTAATTAGGTGTTCAGATCTTTGCTGATCTTGCAAAGGGTTGAATTCCCAGCACTCAGTCCATCACCCTCAATGTAGCAGATGTCAACAAATCTTTATTGAAGGTGAAAATTATTCTTCAAGGGGGGTATAAATTAAAGGATGCATTGGAATGGTTTTTCTACAGAGCTCACACTGGTATCTTGATCTACAGGCTACTTTAAATCTGCTGCACTGGATCCTAGAATCATCAGAATAGAACAAAAATATGTCTGCTAGCCAAGTCATGTGTTGAAGGATTGCTTCTCAGTTTGGGCCAGCTCATACTAAATAATCTGAATCCCCAAACCACGAGGTTGATTTTTCAAATACATCTTTAAAATGTTGCTAGACTTACTCTCCTCCACCCGAGGCTTAGTTTTATTTATTGCTGTATTCTTATCTGTTTGTATGATAGGAAAAGAACATATGCATTAAAAAAATTGAGATTCAGAATGGCAAAGTGTATTCAGTTCACTGAGCTAGGAAGTGCCAGAGCCAGGACTCGAACTCAGGCTTATCTGACTTTACATTTCATGATCTTTACTACTACGCTATGCTGAGAAATATCTTGCAGGGCTTGAACTCTATGTTTTCCTTTACAAAGAAAGACCCCGAAAGGACACTGCAAACAGAAGGAGTTATTAAAACTTCACAGTCATCACTTGTGGAAATTCAGGCATCTTAAATCTGCTCTCATGCTCCAGGGTTTAAAACCTTATTTCTGCTGTCATGTGAGCTGGCCCTTCTCAATGCCAGCTTTTGTGTCATGCTTTAAGGACGGCACATCTGAGTAGCTTTTGAAGACCAGGAACACTGACTTTCACAGGAGAGACTATATCTTTTCATTTATTTTGTGCGCTCTCGGGTGACATTTAGGTTGACAGGTCCTCCAGTTATCTTCTCCAGGGATTATAGGTGTTGAACTACTTTCATCTCTCTTTGTCCGTATTTTTTTTCCTGATAAAGCATCAAGAAGGCTCTGCATCCACCACTCTCCTCAGCAATCCCCTAGCATGATCAGTTAAAAGTTAGTTGGAAAACCACACTCCTACCATGGTAGTTAGATAATTGAGGTTCATTGCAGCAGACTGAAAAATCAGTCTGGAGGCTTATTTCTTGGTAGGTCCTTTATGAGGATTTCGACCCTGGGCCTGTACTAGTCAAGTTGGCAGGAATTAAAGGAGGGGAATGGGGACCCCTGGAGAGTACAGAAGTGAAATGATTACACTCCCTTGCTGTACTTCTGAGGCGGCCTGCTTACCGTGCACACATCCCTCTGGTCTACTGTTCTGTAGATGTTTATTTTGATGTCACGCTCTCCTTCAAAGCATCTTTAGCAAACACTATTTGAGGTTTCCATGTACAGTGTTTATATTCATGCAAGGCATATCCAACATCCTTCTTTTAAAACTCTAAATGGACTGACAACCCTATCACCCTCTTTTTCATCGTTTCCTATGTGATTTTCTCAGGCATACGTTTTAGCAGGATCCATTTGTCAGTGAAGATGAGCTATACTTTTTTGGTAAGAAATCTGGCTTAAAAGAATATGTTGTCTTCTGAAAAGCATAAGACTGAGATTAGCCAGAAAGAGAAAGCTTAATTTTCAAGTCTCATTTTCTGATTCACTGAATACTGTAGACATCAAGTAGAGCCTAGCTTTACAATGTTAAAAGACTGAGAAATATGTCAGGAAGAAATACATTGCTAAGATTCTTTGTATTTGTATATGGTGGCCCTGGGGACAGTAAAAGGCTCATGAAAAGAAAAAAAAGTACCAAGGATCTGATTGATTCAAATATATTATAGTAAGATTCCAAAATTTACTACAGAATAATAGTTAACCTACCGAGGAACGGGGTAAAGAGAAAAACCAAGTAATATAATGTAAATTAATGAAGATCATCCAGATACTGAAGTCCTAGGCATGGCCTTTGAGATCATTGTAGTTAAAAATGTTTAAGAAAACACACATTTAACTGAAATAATTCACCAGAGAACTAAAATATGTAAAGCAGAAAAAAAGTGGAAAGCCTAAAACTTAAAGATAAATGGACAGGAAGTTAAAAATTGATGTTTTGATTTACCATAGTTGATAAAACAGAGCTGGAAAAAAAGTTACTGAACTGGAAAATATGCTAATAATAAATATGCAGACTGAAGTGTAGAAAGCAAAATGATGGATAATTATGAAAGGGAATAAAGTGTCAGGCTCGATGGCTCAGCCTGTCATCCCGGCACTTTGGGAGGCCGAGGCAAGTGGACGGCCTGAGTCCACGGTTTTGAGACCAGCCCGGGCAACTTGGCGAGAACTTGTATGTACAATAATCAAAAAATTAGCCAGGTGTGGTGACGCGTACCTATAATTCTGGCTACTTGGAAGGCTGAGGCAGAAGGATCGCTGGAGCCCAGCAGGTCGAGGCTGCGGTGGCTGTGAGTGTGCCACTGAGTCCAGCCTGGGCGACAGAGTGAGACTCCGACTCAAAAAAAAAAGGAATAAGATGTTTCAGGGTACAGTGAAAGAGTTGGATATACATGTAGCTGTTGAGAGAGAGAGAGAGAGAGAGAGACATAGAGAGAAGTTTGAGGAAAACATTCGAAGAGACAGCAGTGAAATGTTTTCAAAATGGACAGAAGGAATTAGGTCGGAGATTCAAGAAATGCTGATTCATCCAAGCAAGATAAGTAGTAGAATGGTAAAAATTAAACTGAAGATAAAATTTTAAGCCACATTTAATACCGTCAAATCAGCAAAAAAAGACTCAGGTCACCAGAAGAAGTAAAAACAAGTAAACATAGAACAATGACACCTTTAACACACCAAGGGAAAATCACTACCAACCTAAAATGCTGCACCCTGTGAAACCATCTTTTGAAAATGAAAGCAATTAAAAACTGCTTTTTAAGTAGGAAAAGAATCTTAATTGACTCTCAGAATCGCATAAAAATAAAGAATCTTAGAAAGTATAAATATGTGAGCAGATATAACATTTATTCACTGTTTACAGAATAATAGTTAACCTTGCAGTCTTAAATATATATGCAGAAAAAAAATGCATGGTAACAATAGTGTAAAAGATGAGAGAGGAATAAATGAAATTTAAAATTGGAATGTCCCACCGTTGCCAGAGAGTGAAATAATACTAATTTATACTTTACATTAAGAAGTTAAGGATGAGTATTATATTCTGTAGGATAAGACTAATCATAAAAACAAGAACAAATAAATACAAAGAAAAAATAAGTAGAATAATCAAAAGACCACTGGTCTCAGTCACAATGGAATATGTAGCATGAAACTCACCCTTCCACTACAAAGTACTACTATACTGTATCTACATATGTAAGTGTGTACATACATGAATTTCAGGCAATGGATGGCAGGCAACATGGGATTATGCATATTTCTATTTGTGTAAATTTAAAGACCACAAGTGCAATGGTGAAGCGTGAGCTTTTGTTGTTATCTATGGCCTGAATAAGGTACATTGTACACTTTAAGTAATGTCTCATCTCTCATCCCTTCCTTCTGCCCTTCCACAGTTCCAAGCCTCAATGCCTGTCATTCCACACTAGATGTTTATTGGTACACATTATTTAGCTCTTTCTTATGTGTGAGCATCAAAAAAAAAAGGAAAACCATCAAAAGTTGTTGAGTTGAAAAACTGTTTAGAGCAGGAGAAAGGATCCCGATAGGTGCATCTCATCCAATAGAGAATACTTTGAAGGTGACTGAAGTTTAAACATGTAAGAATAAACACACAATTTTTTATAAATAAATTCTGTTTTAGGCCTCATATAAGTGTTCCTTTTTCACATTCCCAACAATATCTGTTAGTTTAAAGAAATGTCAATAATATCCATTCTGACTGGTGTAAGATGATATCTTCCTGTGGTTTAAATGTGCATTTCTCTGATGATTATTGATGTTGAATATTTTTTACACCCTTGTAGGCCATTTGTATGGCTTCTTTTGAAAAATGTCGATTCATGTCTTTTGCCCACCTTGTAATGGGGCTACTTTTTTTTTAGTTGAATTCCTTGTTAGCCCCCTATTGGATGAATGTTTGCATATTTTCTTCCAGTCTGCCAATTGTCTATTCTCTCTGCAGAAACTTTTTAGTTAAGTTCATTTGCCTATTTTTGTTTTTGTTACTTTACTTTTTTTTATCGAGCCTATTTGTAATTTCTATTCTCTTCCTGAAATTATCCCCACACCTGCTAGATATATGCATAGTGTGTTCCTTCACTTAATTCAGTTCTCTGTTCAAATGTCACCTGCTTAAAGAGACTTTACTTGTCCTCTCTATATAAAATCGCATGTCAGCATGCAATGTACTCTGATCTTACTATATGCTTTTTTTCCAGAATTTAATGACTTCTGGTATGTATGCTTTTGAAGTCTTATTCATCTTTTACTAAATACTATATTTGGAAGACTCATTCATGTTGCTGCATTTAGGAATAATGTGTTTCTTCTCATTGCTGAATGATGTAGTTTTGTGTACATTTCTATATAGATAGAAATATACCACATACACATTTTGTGTTTTTCTGCACATATGTGCATATACATACATACATGTATAAAAGTATAATGGGCATGTAATGGGTACAGTATATAATAAAACATACAAAATAGAAATTATATATAACAAACATTTATTTTTAAATGTTGTTGTATTAATATTCTTAGGTCCACACTAAGTAAAATACCAGACCAGAAGAATTATGACTGGGAAGCGAAGACTGTATTACACAGCATGTGAAAACAAATGAATTAATGAAATCTGCTTAGGCATATTTTCAGATAAACGATATCCTCTCTGAATGCTAAATACCACCATCATTTCTTTCTTTTGCAGTAATAACAATGGGATTCTGAGGGAAAACTCCCTTTTACTCTGTTTTTTGGCTTTCTTTTTTTTCATATAACCCACATATAATTCATAATAAAATTTGCTGGTTGTACTTTAAAATCTTACCTTGAATATGATTTCTCTCCAACTCCACAACTGCAACCCTACATTCACCAAGGAAATAAAAACACAAAGGATGGAGAAACACCAGGAAGATGGTAAACATGGGGCTCCACACCATTCCTGGATCTGAAGAAACAAAGGGAGGGAGTCATTATAGGACTGAGAAAGACGCATGGCAGAAGTCTGATCTTTCGTTGAGGAATTCAACCAACTTGAGGCAATCACTTTGGGGAAGACTGAGAAATCAATATCCGTAACTGACTGACTTTTCCACCTCCTTTCTTTGCTCATGCTCTGCACTGGCTGAGTCCTACTTGACATCAGCCTTAAAAGGAGCGTATTGATGTGGTCCATAATGGACCTACGGGCACAGAACAGGGTAGAAGAAGATGGAGAGTGAATCTGACGCTGTGGGATGAATCATTTAACGGGACCTTTCGATTTCATATTTGCTCTCTTTTGTTCTATTTTTTCATGAAGCAGCCAGAACGATCCTAAATCCTAAGTAAACTCATGCCACGGCTATTTTGAAGACCTTACAATGGTTTTCAATCTCAACCATAATAAAATCTAAAGTCATTCTAATGGAGTAGACAGCTTTAAGGAACTCAGCCCCCCATCAATACTTATGTAGTTTTATGCCCAATCAGTCTCCCTCCATGACACAATTCTTCATTCACATGACTTCTTTTCTGTTCCTTAAACAGCTTACTTCCAACCTAGAATATTTGTAATTTCTATTGTCTCCCTGGAATTATTCCCCACACCTGCTAGATATATGCCTAATGTATCCCATCACTTAATTCAGTCCTCTGCTCATAATTGCATGTCAGCATGCAATGTACTGTAATCTTACTTTATGTTTTTTTTCCAGAATTTAATGACTTCCGGTGTGTATTTTCCATTTATTTGTTTGTTTATTGCCTTTCCCACCCCTGTGTAATGCAAGTTCTATGATAGGAGGAATGTGTTCTTTTCTGCTCAATTCCTAGGTCCTAGATCATTGACTCATGCACACAGACACTTGTATTAGTGTGGAGAGGTAAATCACCATAATGAATGAGCCCAAATTAACACCAATCAATCCTATCTCTTATCGATGTCATGATTAAGTTCAGGTTGCAGTGGTTATGTCTTGGTCTGTTTTGAGCTGCTGTAACAGAATACCTGAGACTGGCTAATTTATAAGAACAGAAGTGTATTTTCCAGCAGTTCAGAAGGTTGGGAGATCCAAGATCAAGGTGTCAGCATTTGGTATCTGATGAGGGAGACTTCTTGCTGTGTCCTTACATGGCAGAAGGTAGAAAGGTAAGAGGAGAAGCTAGCCAAATACCATGTGAAAGCTCTTTTACAGGTTCCTTAATCCCACTTGCAAGAGAAGAGTCCTCATGGCCAAATCACATCTTAAAGCCCTCACCTTGCGATCGCATCACATTGACAACACCTGAATGTTGCGGGGGGACACATTCAAACCACAGCAAGAAAGCATTCTGATTGCTAACTGGCAAACAATCTATCAAATGTATAAGCTATTTTATTGCTCATATCATTGTTTCTAATAAACTCCCAGTACACAAAGCTCTGGCTGTTCTCCACCCTATTTGTACCTGTTTGTAAATAGTTGGTACCTTCTAATCTCAGAATACAGCCTTAAGAGAGAGAGGGAGAATGATATTTATATGCAAGGTTATATTATTATGCTTATTTGTTCCTCTTTCAAAGAAATATGATGACATTAGGGAGGGAAAAGAGTCATTGTTTTCTGACTGCATCTTTAAATTCTCATCTCTCTGAAATCTTTTTGGAAACCACCAAGCTATTATTTTTGTCAAGGTCTCTACTGTATTTGTTACTGAAGAGCTCCTGGTGGTTTTGCAGTTCATTATTTATGTAATATATATTCCATTCTGTGCAACACCTAATTGTCTTAGAGTTTGGCTTATTTTATTGATCTAAAGCCTTTTTCTGCATTGTCATATGTCAATCAATACCTGTTTCTAGAATTCTTTAAAGGAACTCATTTAGTTTTTGCACTGCAAGCAATCTTTCAATGAGAACAATCAATTTTCTGCCACACATAATAGAACAAATAAGTTGATATATTTGGCAGAATAATGTCTTTGGGGAAAAAGAAGAATCACTATTTTATTTCTCTGCATTAAGAGATGTAATGAAAATTGTCACAAAGTCTTAAATCAGTAAATACGCAAGCTCACTTTTAATAAGTATAGATGTAAGTACAAAGGAGGTTACTAGAAGGTACAAGACAAACTATCTGCTCCCAAGGAGCTCAACCTGATAAGCATTTAACTTTATGAAGAGTAACCAATGACTCTTCATATACTCTTTTAAGCACATAAACAATGGAACCAAGTTTCGTGTTTTTGAACAGAGCATGTATGCTGTAGAATCTTATTCCTGCCATAATCTCCTAGATGACACTAAGGCTTTATTTTTTTCCAGTAAACTCTTTTAAGTCCATGGCTCTGTGAGTTCCCCACCTATCTATGGTAGCTTTTCCCAGTTTTCTTCTTTAACAGATAGTTTTTAAAAACAGTAATATAAATTCAATTATTTTACTTCAAGTATGATTTAAACGAACTTACCGATTTTTATGTTTGTAATTTTGTGTGTGTGCCCTCAAGATATATACATGTGTTCTCAATAAAAAAACATTATGTCTGCATCAAAATTCTATTGCTTCAAATATAAGAAAACTGGCATTTGCAAACTTTACACTCCAGCATCTTCACAGAGTCCTCAAAATGCAGATACCATTCAAATACAGATGGTTTGACCTAAATGGGATTACCTTCTGGTAAAATAATAGGAAACTGAAAATAACAGAAGTCAAATATAAGCCTAACACACCTAACCTACAGAACATTATACCTTGGCCTAGCCTACCTTGACTATGCTCAGAACACTTACATTAGCCTCCAGTTGGCCAAAATCCTTGAACACAAAACCTGTTTTATACTAAAGTATGGAATAAATGATGTAATTTATTGATCATTATGCTGAACATGTAAAACAGAATAGTTATAGGGGTACCCAAAATACACTTTCCACTGAATGCATGCCACTTCTGCACAGTCATAAAGATGAAAAAATCATAGGTCGAACCAGAAAAAGTCAGAAACATCTGTATACCATATCCCAAAGAAAATAAGGAAGTATTCTGTCTTCAGACCCTTAATGATTTTCCAAGCATAATGCTAAACTTATTTATGAGACTAATGCAATTTTTATTCATTAAATAAAAGCTATCATTTACACAGTTTTTGGTAACACTAAACATATCTAAATCTGCAATGAAACTCAGTTGTCACTTTACTAGAAGATTTGTATGTGTAGAAGAAGAAAAGACCAATGTAGCCACGCTGGGGTATGGATTCCAAACAACTTATTAATTTTCCACATTACATAAAGGATGCCCTCTCACAACCCAGTCTTGCAGCAACTTAGAGGACAGAAAACTTGTGCCCAGACAGTAGACTCTACTGTCTGAAAAAGTAGTCTAAACATGGTCCTGCAATCCTCTGCCCATTTCCTTTGGGGAAGAAAGAAAAAACATTTTTTTAGCTCAACAGGATCAAGTTTTTATTAAAAGAGAATTTGGCTGAATAGTCCATTTTTCACAGAGCAGATTTATCTTTTGTGTCTTTTGGGACTTTCCAATGGAATAGAGAAGAAAAGGAGTATTGCTTTATATCAGTTCCTAAATACTTCCTAAATTGAGCATAAATTAAGGTCTGTGGCATCTCTTTTGCCAAGCCCAAGAAGGGCCTGGCGTTGGCATTGCCATATGCCTTAATACCTCTTATCTAAAATTAAAAAAAAAATACCTCTTATCTCAGAGTTTGGTGACTTATCATGTGTTTCTTTGATCCAAAAGCAGGATCATGCGAGTTGGTAAATAACACAAAAATGTTTTGTGGGAAAAGTATGCACTTTATGATGAGTTACTAAGATAAAAACTCTATGTGAAGGCACACACAAGAAGAAGGCATGGCGTTATGAATTAATACACATGGGTCTCTTGCTGCAAGTGGCCATGCAGAAGCCTGGCTCTGAAGTTCTCAGATGACTGATGTCTTGCATGACCTACTGAGTTGATCACATTCGGAACTCTTGCCTGACACTTTGACCGTTCGTCTTTCAAAATGGAATTGTGTATCTGAGTGGCAGTGTTTCTATTCTCCTAAAGCATTTCATTTTTTTTCTGGTTCTCTTGAGTATGTTCTTGATCTTTTCATTTCCCAACTATTCTAAAATAGAGAGACTGTCCATCATCAACTTGACTTGATCCGTTTTATTATGCTGCCTTCTTTACCATTGCACTTAACATAAGAAAACAGAATTTTCCAAACAGCATTCCACTTCTTGGAGTGGAAGCCTAAAGAAAGTGCAAAGTGAGTGAATTTTACCTTCAATGCCCTCCAGGCCTGTTTTAATCTTTCTGCCTTCCTTTTGGAAAATGACCTTAAGAAATGTTAGACCTCACATGGTTCTGTCTTCATTCTTTACAATAGAACCTTACTTGGCAGATAAAATTATTCACATTTTATTTTACTGATTAGGAAACAAGTAAGGAATAGCCCAAGGACACACTGAAATCCAAGGTTTCACCCCCATTGTATAGTGCTTTTCTGAGGTGACTTCTCTTTTCTGGTCTTCCTCCTCCCAATGCCATCCCTTGCCTCCGTCCTGCCCTCTTCGATGCCATCTATGATATATACGGCACCATTACACCCTGATCTCTGCAATTTTACCTGAACTCTGCTATTCCAGGTCATCGGCACCAAACCAAATGGTCAGAGAAAAAACATTCCAAGTAAAGGATTATCTGATTATCGCTTGCTAAATTTCGAGGAAGCATCAGGAACTCACTAAACCAAATGAGAATTTTAGATGGGTGGTTATGGAGATCTTGCTCTTTAAACATTCCTATATAAATTTGATGCTGTTTTATGATGAATCAACTCTAACTGCACAAAGAAAACATCTCTTTTAAATTCATCTCCGTCTTTTATCATAATTTCCATCGCATATGTAAGCGACCTAAATTTTCAAAGTCACCTAATGGATTTTAGGGGCCTCAGCAAAGCTTTTCAGGCACTGAGCTTTTGCTAACACTGCTTTACCCCTGTGACATTTTTGTGTCAGAGACCTGAGCTTTTCAACCAGAGCTTTTCAAACTGGGCTCAGCAGTGGAGGACTCCCATTCAGCCCCACCTACCTCTGTAAGCACATCCCTGCTTATAGATCTTCACGTTTTCACCGTGACATTAAAGTTTCTAGTGCAAAATGTCCTGAAACCTTGGACTAGATAGATCAAAATTTTTAAAAATCTTGTTTTATTACATAAATACATTATTTTACTAACACACATTTTGGTATTGAGTGCTGCCATTGCTTTATGAATTATATATTTGCAAAGCCATAATTAGAATTACTTAAATACTATTCATGGACACGAGGACTTTTTAAAATAGAAGGCTCATGCTGTAAAAATTATGAGAATTATTCTAACTATAAAGAAAAAAAGAGTAGTGTCGTCTTTCAAAACTGCTATGGCATTTTGATTCTTGCTTGTTTAGTTATTGTTGTTTGTTTTGTTTTTGTTTTTAAGGGGAAGGGTAAATAACATTTATGGCATATCAGAAAACTTCAAGCTCTACCCATCTTTAAACGTATAATGCTATCATACTTACTCGTAATTTTCTTAAGGTTAAATTTTAAAAGCAAAGCTTACTCATGTTAAAAACAGAGACCTAACAGTGGCTTCCTTAGAGAGATTAGTATACTTATTAACATCATCAGGAAAGATAGAATTCATGCAAACGTGTGGGCTAAATATTGTAGGATCATGCTACATCTCTTCATACTATCAGCTCTTATTCACGTTTCATGGGCGTAAGTTTTGAAACTCTGTTCAGGCAAAGGAGTTTATCAAAGTCAGACGCCTGGGCTGACATCAAAGTGGCATCAACCCCGACTTGAAGCAGGGTGGGTCTTTTAGATGTGAGTAGGGTAAGGAGGCCGGGAGTGGGACATTTTCACAAGCAGTTGAGCTCGGGGGTGGGGTAGGGACTCAGTGGGAAGATGGAGGGGTCTTCCACTCCCATCTCTGTGAGTCAGCTCCAGGGTTAGAGCAGAGCCTTCCTGCTTTGCAATGTTGAAACAGGTTTTTTTTTTCTCTTTTAATCTTTATTTTGAAATTCAGGGTTAGGTATGCAAGTGTTCATTGTGCAGGTACCCTTGTTGATGAGGTGTGCCTCCCCTTCCCCAGGTGGATATCAACTACTGTCAATCCCAGCTCCCCACCCCCACTCTCCTCCCTGCAGTTTCCTGCTACTTTCAATTGCTTTCCTACAGTAATATGGTAGTTGTTCAAGGTCCACTTATGAGTAAGAACGTGTGATACTCAGCTCTTTGTTGCTGTGAAAGATCACTCAGTATTATAGACTGTAAATTCATCCATGTTGCTGTGAAGTTCATGATTTTGTTCTTCTTTATGGCTGCATAATATTCCATCGTGTATATGTACCACATTTTTTAAATCCAGTTCTCTTTTGATGGGCAGCACGGTTGGTTCCATGTTCTTGCTATTGTGAACAAGGCTGTGATAAACATACGTGTGCAGGTATCTTTTTTATAGAGTGATTTGGGTTCCTCCAGGTATATTCCGGCATTGTGGGGTCATATGGAAGGTCGATTTTTAGAACTTTTAGGAATCGCCACACTGATTTCCACAGAGGCTATACTAGTTTACATACCCATCAACAGTGTAGAAGTGTTCCCTTTTCATCGCATCCTCTCCAGCATCTGTTATTTCTTGAGTTATTGATAATGGCCATTCTGACTGGAGTTAAAACAGTTTTTAACATTTAACAGTCAACAACAGGGGCAGTTTCCTGTGTCAATTAGCCGGGAAGTGGTGTGGGAG
>CAUYQG010065480.1:0-12011 GCA_963574415.1 Tarsius wallacei | reverse complement strand
CTTACACTCCCACCAGCAGTGTAGAAGTGTTCCCTTCCCTCCAGCATCTGTTGTTTTTTGAGTTATTGATGATGGCCATCCTGACTGGAGTTAGGTGGTATCTCAGTGTAGTTTTAATTTGCATTTCTTTGATGACTAGTGAGGATGAGCATTTTTTCATGTATCTGTTGGCTGCTCATACATCTTTTTTTGAGAACTGTCTATTCATATCTTTTGCCCACTTTGTAATGGGGCTGTTTGTTTTTTTCTTTCCAGCATATTTGAGTTCCTAATACCATAAATCTCAAAGGATTGTTGAGAGGTTAAAATGCGATAACATGATTGGCACGTAGATGACACTCAATAAAGAAATGTATTTTTCTTTTTCCATTCCTTGCCATGATTTTGGACCGGGTAAACATAAACCCTTAGATAATGTCACATATTGTCAAAACAGCTGGATTAAGTTTCACAAGGTAGTGTTTCAGAGTGACAGAAGAGGAAAAAGGAAAAGGCATTCAAGTAAGGAGAATAATCTAGTAAAATCATAGATGGAAAAAATAGGGTGAGGTGACATATCACAGTTATATCGTATCACTTAATTATACATCAAAATATGATTTAAACAGAAAATCAGTACTAGGTATTTGAAAGCTCCACAGAAGAACCAAAGTTGTCATATGATATGTAGAAGTAGGCCCATAACATTTTCTAACCAGAAGTAACTTGATGGAACTGGTCTTCAGGGAAGATTAGTTAAAAAGCACTATAGTGACAGAACAGAGTGATAAAAGACTAGAATTAGACAACTCTTGTTGTGATCTAGGCCTAGATTAAGATAAACAAAAATGGAAAGGCAAATGGGAACAGATATAAAAAAATTTCAAATGAGCCGGGAACAGGGGCTCACGTCTACAATCCCAGCACTCTGGGAGGCTGAGGCGAGAGAATTGCCTGAGAGCCCAGGAGTTCGAGACCAGCCTGGGCAACTTGGAGAGACCTCATCTCTACAATAAATAAAAAAAAATAGTTGGGCATTGTGGTGGGCACCTGTAGTCCCAGCTACTCAGGAGGCTGAGGTGGAAGGATCGCCTGAGCCAAGCAGGTCAGGCTGTGGTATAAAGCTGTGGTAGCTGTGAGTGTGTCACTGCATTCCAGCCTGGGTGATAGAGTAAGATTCTGACTCAAAAAAAAAGAATTCAAATGAAAAACAATTTACAAAGTTGTTTCATAACTGAATGGATAGGGTATTAAAGAGTCAGATGTTGAGACCAGAAAACTGGTGACATTTCACAGCAGTCATACAATGCACCCAGAGTACTACACTTAAAGACCTCAATTTTTACAGTAAGGGAACTGAAATGGTATTACAGATCTTCTAGTTCAACACCCTTATTTACAAATAAGGGAAAGTGATGTCCAGGGAGGGTCATACAATTAATGGTAGAATCCAAAGTAGAACACAAGTCTTGTGCTTTCAACTATGCCAGACAATCTAGCCTTGGAGGTAGTTTAGAATGAGCGAAGAATGCAATCTAGTATAAAGAAAGTTTGTAGTGATAATGCAAGAAGTAAGCATAAGTGTCCTTTGGACAGACAACAATCATTTTTCACTACACTATAAGACATGTCACAAAGCAGAGTTTATTTTTTTCCCATGGAAACACTGTAATTGGAAGCTGCATCACTGACCAAGGACTCAGCATCAGATAATAGGTAGGTATTAAATAATAAGGTCATCCAAGTGGAAATGTCAAGTAGTCAATTAGAGATGTGAGATTAGAGAAGCAGCTGTACAGCAGAATTAATTGTATGGGCTCCAATATATGTATTAAACTAGCAATTTTCCATTTTATAACTGATGATATATTTCAGAATAAAACGCTTAATAACTCCCATCTCATATTTTTCATGGACAATATATGGCGTATTTATATTATAATCAGTTATTGTGACACACAGGGAGAATTAAATCAAATCTCTGCCATATTTTCTGCAGGATGTAGCAGAATTTTATGAGTAAGCTCATTTCTGTAACAGCTGATGTGTAATTTCAGATTAGACCTCTAGGTTTCAAGTGTGACAGCTGAATTACTCACTCTTTAAATTTTCTAAGCTTTCCTGCTCAACAAATAGAAATAATTTCTCAAGCTCTAAGACTCATCAAATATATGCTTAATAATAAAAGGACTGCAAGCAAAGAAAATTAGCAAAGCAAAACACTAAGATGCTACTTCATTCTAAGATTAAAAATCTCATCTCATAAAGTAGTTAGCATTTCTCTTCCCAGAGAATCTACAAATCATATATATTTACTTGAGTGGTAACTGAAACATCTGTTAAAAAGAGAGATTTAAATAGATGTGGTTTTTAATCACAACAGAAGTAATACAAGTTTTTAAACTATAGTAAATTAGTTTTAGCCTGTATTAATCCTAACATAATTTGTAATTATCTTCTTGGATAATTTACTGCTCATCATTACGAGATCCCACAAAAACAAGACTGCATGTTAAACCTTTCAGCATATTTAAATAGCAAATAACCATGGTAACAGAGTACCCGTACTCCAATTTCAGAAGTGAGAAAACATATTACTAAGGCAGATCTGATTTTTGTGGTTGGGGATGGTTTTCCACTCTACTACTCATGGAAAGATTGAAGAAGGCAGCAATTAAAACTTGAAAATGCCTGCCACCTTGCAATATTATGGACAATAACCTTAACTAAATCACATGAAATAAGCAGAAAAAACATTTCTCAGAATTGTCAGGACTCCATCTGATTATACTTTAAGAATCCTTGGAGTCTGATTTTAAATACAAAGCATGCACTTAAAAAGAGACACTGAAGAAAAAATACCCACACAATAACACTGTTGTGTTATTTTTAATTTTTAAAAAACTGAAATAGATGTAAATAAAAGAATGGCTTCACACATTCTGAAACAGGAACATTATGCAGTCACTAAAAACCTTATTTTAATAACATGAGAAAGTTTATGACATGTTAAATAAGATTATCTTATTAGAAAATCTTATTCAGAAGAGGAAGAAACACTTCCTAACTCCTTCTATGAGGCCAGCATTATCCCAATATCAAAGCCAGACAGACACAAAAAAGAAAACTACAGACTGATATCCCCTATGAATGTAGATGTAAAAATCCGTAACAAAATACTAAAAAGTCGCATCCAGAAGCAGATTGAAAGTTCTCCTCTAAGATCAGGAAAAAGACAAGGATGCTCAATTTTATCACTTCTATTCAACACTGTACTGGAGATCTAGCTAGGTATTAAGCATGAAGTAAAAGGCATCCAGACAGAAAAAAAGAAGGAAAACTATCTCTATTGACAGATGACAAGATTTTCAATATAGAGAACCCTAAAGAATCCACATGGGGGGGGGGGATCTATTAAAGCTAACAAACGAGTTCAGCAAAGTTGCAGAACATAAACTCAATATACAAAACATCATTTGTATTTCTACACCTACACTAGCAAAGAACAATCTGAAAGTGAAATGAAAACAATACCATTTACAACAGCATCAAAAATAAAATATTTAGAAACAAATTCACCAAGAAAGTACAAGACTTGGACACTGAAAACTACAAAAACCATTGAAAGAAATTAAAGAAGCCCTAAACAAAGACATTCCTCTCATATTCATGGACTGGAATACTTAATATTGCTAAGAGGGCAATGCTCCCCAAAGCCATCTACAGATTCAATGTACTCTATATCAAAATTCTAGCTGCTCTTTTTGCAGAAATGGACAGCCTAATCCTAAAACTCATATGGAATTGCAAAAGACCCTAAGTAGCTTGAACAATATTTAAAAAGAACACAATGAAAAGGAAGAACTTACACTTCCAAACAGTGTGGTACTAACATAAGGATAGACACCTACATCAATGGAGTAAAATTAAGAGTCCAAAAATAGACTCACATGTCTATGATCAATTAATTTTTTTTTTAGACAAGATCTCACTCTGTTGTCCAGGTACAATCATAGCTTACTGCAGCCTCAAATTTCTAGGCTCAAACGAGTGCTAGGATTACAGGGGTGAGCCACTGTGCTAGGCCTGATCAATTCATTTTCAACAGGGTGCAAAGATCATTCACTGAGAAAAAAACAGTCTTTTCAACAAATAGTGCTGGGACATCTGGATACCCACATGCAAAAGAATGAATTTGGGTGCAGGGTACAGTGGTGCACATCTGTATTCCCAGATACTCAGGAGGCTGAGGGCAGGCAGGAGAATCACTTGAGTCCAGGAGTTTCAGTCCAGCCCTGGTAGCATAGTAAGATACCATCTCTTAAGAAAAGAATGAATTTGGACCCCTACCTTACACCATATACACAAAGTAACTCAAAATGGATCAAAGACCGAAACATAAGAACAAAAACTCTAAAACTTTGAGAAGGAAACAGGTGAAAATCTTCAAGATCTCGGATTTTAAAATAAGACATCATAAACTGGGCGCAGTGGCTCATGCCTGTAATCCCAGCACTTTGGGAGATGGAGGCAAGAGGATTGCCTGAGTCCAGGGATTGAAGACTAGCCTGTGCAACTTGGTGAGAACTTGTCTCTACAATAAATTAAAGAATTAGCCAGGCGTGGTGGCACGCGCTTATTGTTCCAGCTACTTGGAAGGCTGAGGTGTAAGGATTGCCTGAGCCCAGCAGGTCAAGGCTGTGATAACCGTGAGCATACCACTGCACTCCAGCCTGGGCAACAGAGTGAGACTCCCACTCAAAAAAATTAATAAAATAAAATAAAATATGACATCATAAGCACAGTAAAGAAAAAAATAGATAAATCGGATGCCAAAATTTAAAACTTCTGTATGTCAAAGGGCACTATCAAGTGAATAGACACTATCAAGAGAAAAGACAAACCACAGATTGGGAAAACATTTTTGCAAATCATATATGTGATGAGGATTTAATACCCAAAATATAGAAAGAGCTCTCACAACTCAACAATAAAAAGACAAAATATAACTTTTAAAAGGGCAAAGGATATGAATAGATGTTTCTCCAAAGACATACAAATGGCCAATAAGCACATGAAAAGATGTTCAACACCATTAGTCATTAGGGCAATGCAAATCAAAACTACGATGAGACACCACTTTACATCCAGTAGGATGGCTATAACCAAAAAGAAAGACAATGCCAAGTGCCAACAAGGATGTGGAGAAATGGAAACTTTCACACATTGCTGGTGGAAATGGAAAATGGTGTAGCCACTCTGAAAAACATATCAGTTCCTCAAAAAGTAAAACAGAGTTATCCTATGACTCAGCAATTTCACCCCTTGGGGTATATCTAAGAGAACTGAAAATATAAATCCATATAAAAACTTGTACCTGAATGTTTATAGCAGTGTTATTGATAACAGCCAAAAAGCAGAAATGACCCAAATGTCCATGAGCTAATGAATAAATAAAATGTAGTACTATATATCCACACAATGAAATATTATTCAGCTACAGAAAGAAATGAAGTAACATTATATGCTACAACATGAATGAACTTTGAAAACATTACATTAAGTCAATGAAGCCATATACAAAAGGCCATATATTATATTAGTTCATTTATATGAATGTATAGAAAGGAAAGTCCAAAGAGAAAGTAGATGAATAGTTTCCAGGTGATACAGGCAGTGGGACTATGTGCTGATGGGTATGGGATTTCTTTTTTTTTATTTTTTTTTTTGAGTTGGAGTCTTACTCTGTTGCCTAGGCTAGAATGCAGCAGCATGCTCACCTTCACCTCAGCTCTGACCTGCTGGGCTCAGGTGATCCTTCCGCATCAGCCTTTCAAGTAGCTAGAACTACAGGCGTGTGCCACCACGCCTGGCTAATTTTTTTGGATTTATTGTAGAGGCGAGGTCTTGCCAAGTTGCCCAGGCTGGTCTTTAACCCATGGGCTCAGGCAATCCTCTCATCTCGGCCCCCCAAAGTGCTGGGATTACAGGACTGTGCCACTGCACCCAGCCGGGGTATGGGATTTCTTTTGCGGGGTGATAAAACTGTCCTGGAATTAGATAGTGGTGATGGCTACACAATACTGTGAGTATATTAATAATCACTGAATTGCACATTTTAAAATGATTTAAATGATGAATTTTATTTCAAATTTTTACATTTGAAAATTTTTATAAATTTGTATCCAAATAATATTTTTTAAATGGAAGGGTTGTGAATTACTATTTTCTCTTTAAAAAATCTCTTATTTTCAGTGTGGCATTGTTTATAATCACAGAAAAACTGAAACCAGTCTAAACAGCTATTATTAGGAAACTGATTAAATAAATTATGATAGTTATGAAAAACAATGAGATGTATGAGGGGTATCCCTCAAAAAACGGAATTATCTTTTGGAGGGTGGCCCCTTGTAGCACACTTGGAATTTGTTTTTCTGGATCAAATGGTAAACCAAAGTTTTTATCTGTAAGTTTTGAGAAGGTTGTGTCACGATTTGTGGAAGAGACGTCCCAAGTTGTGGCAAACAGGTGACTGGTTCTTCCACCATGACAACATACCTGCCCACATCATGTTGAGTGTTCAGTAGTTTTTTAACAAAAACTGGCATGACCTCCATGTCCCACCCTCTGTATTCACCAGATCTTGCCCAGAATGACTTTTTTTTTTGTTTCCCCAGATGAAAAAAGTCCTCAAAGGGAAACATATTGCTGATGGGGAAGAGGTGAAACAAAAAAAAAATGGCAGAAGCACTAAGAGGCATCAAAATCGAAGAGTTCAAAAACTGTTTTGAGCAGTAGAAAAAGCGTTTCGATAGGTGTATTACATCAAATAGAGAGTACTTTGAAGGTGACTGAAGTTTAAAGATGTAAGAATAAATACATAATTTTTTATAAATTCCGGGGCGGTTTGGGTCCCTCCTAGCATTAGTTGAAAAAAGCGTAAGGCCAAACAGTGGCTAAAACATGATCCTATTTGTATTTTTAAAAATATGCAAAAATACTTGTATTTGTGTAACATCCTAACAGAGGTAACCACGGTAGACTGGGACTTGAAGATTTTTATTTTTAATGTGATGGCATTCTGTAGTTTTTGAATAGTGTTTGAAATAAAATAATATTCTATTCCTCTTTCTGGAATACAACTTCAAGCATTTAGATGGCTTTCAAACATATAAGGAGTTCAAGTTTATCTACTGAATAAAACCTTTGCTGTATGCAAGGGAAGCTTCTTTAAATGTTACTGTCTTTTACAATTAGAAAATGGATGTCACAATAATACAATCTACATTTTCTGATAAACCATACTCCTTGTAAGGCAGCATGGTCAAACAATTTACCACAAAGCCATTTTACACAGTACATATGCCACAAGAAAAAAAATGTATCAGACAAAAAAAATTCTCTACATACTTAGAGAATATAAAATGAGAAATCATATATTTCTGATAACAGAACCAAAAATTATATATTTATGGTAATAATGTTTAATTATTTTATATATATGACCCTGATACATGTCCTATAAGGACACAAAAGCTATTCATCATTAAGGTAGAAAGAGTAAATTTGCTTGGATTCATGCATAGAAAGGTACTGATGATATATAATAAAGGTAATATTATACCAGTATTAATTACACGAAAATCTACAAAATGGAATCTGTAATATCATGAGCCTAAAAAGTACATTAGCAAAAATAAAGGATACACATTCCATCCATTCTTAACCTTAAAACATGTTGTCAGAGAATCTCCAGGATTGAATAAACACTAGAGAGATTTACTTTGAAGTAGAGATGAAAATATCATAAGAAAAATTTATACTTCTACTTCTGTAGTAATGATGTCAGTAAAAGAAAAAGATACCTACCTGCCATTCAAACTCGCTATCTGACCAATCCCAGTAAGTACTAATAGAAGAAGAGACATCACTGCAGACACTACCCTCAGGGAATAAATCAAAAGAAGTGAAGTCTTGATCATCTAACAGGGAATAGCAATCATCCTGATCTCCAACAGAAACAGATGAGAACAGCTCCTCACTGCATTCTGAGCTGGCAACACTTGTTCCACAAGAAGTTAGATTCCACCTTCAAAAACACAACACAAAAGAAATCACAAGAACTACAAAATCCACACAATTTTAAGGCATTAACAGAACACATTTATGACATTTATAAGGAATGCATTTTTTGTATTTTTCAATAAAGTCTTTACCTTTCAAGAAAATATACCAAAATATTTATTAATAAAATATGTCTAGGATTTGTCTCAAAATAATAAGCAAGGGTTGGAGAATTATAGATGAAACACAATGCCATATGTGAATAAATGTGTTAAAGCTAGGTGATATAATCATGGGGTTTATTACACTATTCTACTTTCACACCTCTCTGAAATTTTTAATAATAAAATAGTTAAAAAAAATATGTTAGGAATAAAGCAAAACCTCAATCCATAAACAAAACATATAGCATAGTGGTTATGAGTAAGCTCTGGACTCAGACTATATTCAAATTCTTGCTGGCACTTGCTATCTATTTGATCTTAAGCAAATCACAACCTCTCCAAGACTGCTCCCATCTTTAAAATGGAGTTATAGTGACAATTACGTGAGAATGCATACAGAGCACTAAGTACATATAAAAAGTGCTCAGTACATAACAGCTATTATTATTAAATTAAAGGAATAGGGGAGCAATTGTAGGGCAGAGAAAAGCACCAGCAAAGTACACAGGTAGGAGTTCAAGATAAGTTTGCTATATTTAAATAACTTTTACATATTGTTATACAAGCTCATTGCAGAGATGCTAGAATAAGAAGGGAATGGAAAAGAAAATAACCAATAATCTCATTATTCAGCAATAATCATAATATTTTGGTACTTAAATTTTACATATATGTATTTTTTATAGAATCACCAATTATTTTGTGTATATGTATTTTAGTATCCGTTTTTCGCTTAACATTATATACTGAACATTTTCCTAGGTATAATGCCTATTTAATATTTCACTGACTGAATGAATCACAGTTTAACCTTTATAATAGCTATGTAGGTTGTTCACAATTTTTCATATAACAAATAATACTAAGATGAATTTTTTTGTTTATAACTATTCATCAAAAAATAATTCTCTCAGGATAGGTTGCTTGAACAGTAAGTACTGAGTCAAAGAATATGAACACTTCTTTTTTTTTTTTTGAGTTGTAGTCTCACTGTCGCCCAGACTGGAGTGTAGTGGCATGCTCCTGGCCATTGCAGCCTCAACCTGCTGGGCTCCGGCGATCCTTCCACCTCAGCCTTCCAAGTAGCCGGAACTACAGGTGCACGCTACCATGCCCGGCCAATTTTTTGATTTACTGTAGAGATGAGGTCTCACCAAGTTGCCCAGATGGGTCTCAAACCCGCGGGCTCAGACAATCTACTCTCCTCGGCCTCCCAAAGTGCTGGTATTACAGGCTGAGTCACTGAGCTCAGCCTTCTATTTTCAATTATCCAAATAACACGAGTGTATTTCTACAGTCAATTACTCAAGCTACATGAATAAAACCAAAGTCTCCTTTGTTATTCCCAGTGGCCCCCAATCCAAGTCCCTTTCCCAGATATGACCTCTGTTAATGTCTTGAATGCTTCTTCTCTAAGACTTTTTTAAAAAATGTATTTCCATACACATACATGCATGGAGAAATGTAGAATTTTTGCAAATATGCTTTATTTTATTTTTTATTTATTTAATTTTTAATTTTTAATTTCTTTTTCTTGAGTTGGAGTCTCACTCCGTTCCCAGACTGGAGTGCAGTGGCACGCACTCTCATGGCCACCGCAGCGTCGACCTGCTGGGCTCGGGTGATCCTTCCGCCTCAGCCTTCCGAGTAGCTGGAACTACACAGGTGCGTGCTACCACGCCTGGCTGATTTTTTTGATTTATTGTAGAGATGAGGTCTCGCCAAGTGCCCAGGCTGTTCTCAAACCCGTGAGCTCAGGCAATCCCCTCACCTCGGCATCCCAAAGTGCTGGGATTACAGGCTTGAGCCATCGCACCCGGCCTGCTTTGCTAATTTCTTAGGACATAAAAAGTATCCAAAAATGTTCAACTGTGTATTTTTTCCTTTCTCTGATACATTCAGCCTTAGCAATGAAAAGTTGATGTCACAAAAAACCATTTAGCCTTATTGACTAAAGCTGAGCATACACATCCCCTTAGCCCTACTCCTGGGTACACAGAGCAGAGAGGAGTCACATGGAGCCACCAAAAGGCGTGTTCTAGAATATCTGTAGCAAGGCTAACCCTACCCAGAAGCCCATCCACAGCGATGGAGGGGTGAACGGTGGAGTCGTAACACATGGAATACTACATGGCAATGAGAAGGCACAAACCACAGCCACACTCAAGGTGGGTAAATGTTACCACCATAAAGTTGAACAAAAGAAGTCAGACCCAAAAGAGGGTGGAAAGTAGAATCCCATTTATATGAGGTTCAATGATACGCAAAGCAGCATTCTACGACAAGTGGGGACATCTCCCCTGGGAAAGCAGCAACTGGGAGAGGGAATGGGGGGACTTCCTTGGGGGCTGCTGATGGTCTGTGGTCTGTGTCCCCGCTTGGGTGCTCTTATACACGGATGCCTTCAGCTCGTAAAAATGTACCAAGCTATACACTCAGGATATACGCGCTTCTCTGAATGTAGGTTATACTTCAATAAAAGGTTAAAAAAAAAAAAGCTAATGTCGCCTAATGGCCTAAATTCTATGAATATGCAATAAACTTGCAGCATAAGAATTTTGTCCTGCAATTTGCTGCTGACTCCGAGTTCGGGAGGTGTCAGGGTAACAAAGCACCCCGGGGTAAGCATTTGACAGGAAGCATTAGCTGCCCCCCAGGAGCCTCAAATACCTGATGGGTTTTCTCCTGCTTAAAATTAAAAACCTGCCCGCAAAGATGCCGAGGAAGGAAGAACGCACGCACAGCCCTCATTTGGTGATGTTATTAGCCGTGGGAGTGGAACGCAGTGGGTGGGTAGTGGGACTCATCTACAACTACTGGCTGGACACCAGGTGCCCACTCCTGGGGGATAAGGCCGGCGACTTCTTTATCTTTACAGCCCCCTACCCCCCCCCCACAGTCCTGCCCACAAAGGCATAAAGACATCGGTTGCTTAATCAACGGTTTCCTGTGGACCGTAGCGCTTGGGCACTAGAAAGAAGAATTTATCTTACTTTAATTTCACATGTGCCTTGAGCCCGGCTGTATGAAGCACTTTATACACATGATCTCACTGACTCCACACAACCACTCCTTAAGGGAAGAGCCCTTATTATTCCCATTTTACAGATGAAGCTTGGAGGAAGTAAAGCAGTGGCTTGCCCAGGGTCACCCTGAGACCCGTGGCAGAGCTGGGATGCCACCCAGACAGGGCATTTCAGCCGGAGCCTGCTTTGCCTTGAGGCTTCGAAGTGTCTAAGCCCCCAACTTTACAAACGCGGCCACTGGCTAGGGTTGCCGGACTTAGCAAATAAACCGAGTTCAAGTTGAACATCAGATGAAAAAGGCATCACTTCTTAGCATAAGATGTCTATGCAGTATTTGGGATATATTTATAGTATAAATTATTTGTCTATCTGAAATCCAACTTGAACTAGGTGGCCTGTATTTTATCTGACACCTCTACCCCTGGGATCCACAGAAGTAAAGTCACACATGAAGTGACACTAGTAGTTTGTCAAAGACAGAAATCTGGGCTCCAGGCCCCTGACTTGGCGGTCAGTGCTCCTTCCATCGACTGCACCTCCTCCCTGAACCTCCCCCCACTGCACGTTTACAACCAAACCCATCACTTTCCCTAAACTAGCAACCCTCCCAACTTTTTGTGGCTGCCAGTGTCATTTCTGTCTCTGAAGTCTTCTGACCCTTTCTGTTCACCAGCATCTGACCTACACTGCGTGGTGCCTGGGGACACTGACTGACTTTAGAACTTGTAAGTCTTCCTGCCCAGCAACATTGCAGACTCTTTTATTTTATTTATTTATT